>JAVYIG010004399.1:0-163093 GCA_035222895.1 Strongylocentrotus droebachiensis
ATTAATTTCGGTATGGCGCATTATAACGATCGCCCTCTTGGTTTAGAATCAAAGAACAGTATCAACTGTTATCAGCCCAAAGAGAAAGTACTTTATTTTTGTATTAATGGGCAATAACTTAAACTCCTTTATGTTTTGACTGAACCACTTCGTACCAGGTGGGGATTCGACATTACCCTAACTTTCAAAAATAAAAAGGGTATACTGCTGTGAAGAAAAGAATAAAATATGAATAAAGATGTCGTGGTCTAGTGGAAACGTCGCTGGAATCTGGATCATGAACGGTTGAGTCCGAATGCGGACGATATTAATCTACATTTGCCACTCTCCACCCAGGTGATAAATGGGTACTAGTAGGAAGGAATTCCTTTAATGCTGTGAGCACCGAAACGGTAGCCTGGCGGAGCCGGGGTATTATTGGAGCGTCTTATTATTTAATTAAGTTTTTTAATGTCATTGTACAACAAATAAGGACTACACAAGTGCACCTTATTTCTAAAGATGTACTTATTTATTTGTTTAGTTATTTATAAATGTATTCATTCATTCATTTATGTATTGATTTATTTATTGATCAATTAATTTTTTTTAATAACATATTTTGTAAAAGAAACAGGAACTGGGATTTAGCGGAATCGTCTTCATGCATTTATGACAACCTCCCTTCTCTCTTCCTCTATCTCCCCTTCCTTTCTCTATCCCCCTCCCCTCTCTCTCCCCTCCCCCTCTCTCCATCTATCTCCTCTTCCTTTCTCTATCCCCTCCCCCTCTCTCCATCTATCTCCTCTTCCTTTCTCTTTCTTTATCCCCTCCCCTCCTTCTCCCTGTCTCTCCCTCCCCCGCTCCCTGTCTTTCCTTCCACGCACTCTCTCCCTCCCTCTCTTCCTGTCTCTCTCTTTCTCTCTCCCTCCCCCTCTCTCTCTACCTACCTTTCCCTCTAATTCTCCCTCCTTCTCTCCATACTACAAATAACGACAACATAAACACACCATTCCTCATGTTTTTGTTTTTTTATTACAGCTTTTTGCTCTAATAATAAAGATTATCAACTAAAAACTCAGACCATCCAATACCAAGTTACAAAATAATTACAGAGCAGTTCCTCCTTCGCGAACTCTTTCCTTCAAATTTGGCAGAAAAATGTTGAGAAAATTCTAATCATTACATCAGCATACAGCCTTACATAAACTCAATCAAACACAAAGATTACATCTGCTCATGAAATTAAAGAAAAACAAACAAATACATGGATTGACAAACGCTATTTCTTGTCCAAAAAATATCACTAATACAAAACTCATAGCAAAACTATAAATAGCACTATAAATATCTGAAAATAAATTCTATCAATTACCACAGCAAAATAAACTAAAACCAGAAGTTACATTAATTAATTTCAAATGAATGCACTCTGTATTTTTAAGTAGCATACAAGTCAGAATCACATATTGTCTAGAATTAAACTTTATACTTTACTCTATATTTTACTTACTAGTTAAAAAAATGAAAATGCCCATTATTTGGAAGCAAAAATGTTATGTGTTTCTATTTCACATGTGTTTCTAATTGGTTTCTGTGTCATTTTAAAACTTTTGTTGACAGCCACAAAGGTGCTAGGCTATCTCCTAGCGATTCACATACTTTAACACCTTTCTGTCTCTAAGCTATGTATATTATCGTAAATTAACATAAATTGACATAAATTAACATACATTAACATAAACTCCCAACCGTTGTATTTGGATAGAACAAAGCACCTTCACCTCTCTATTGTTATACCATAACATTACAAAAAGGAATCGGTGTGATAATGTGACTTTTCAGTGAGAAGTAGAAGACCCTTAAATACAACAGTACATAGTACCTGCTTGCACTCAAATGGTACTAATTATGTGAAGAGTTTGACTTTAATACAGTCATTGAAGTTGTGGAAACCTAATGTATGGAGTGAGGTGGACAAATATTACTTTTCTGCACAGTGTTTCAATTCTACGTGAACATAAGGGGAGAGAAGAAAACAATTGTACCACAAATATTGTATGAATTTACATAGGGTTAAAAAATACCCTTGTCTTAAAATTATTAATGTAAATATCTCCAACTACCAGGCATTATTTATAGCATAAACAAATTTAGGTGCATGGTAACCCCAGATTATTATTATTACTATTTTTATTTGTTACGATGGTCCAGTCATAACTGTACTTTACAAGGGTAATACAAGCATATTCGAAAGACCAATATACTCATGTACTGGTATTCAAAATTATGCACACCTCTTGAAGAAAAAAAAGAGTTGCTCATTACAACATGAGAGCTTGCCAAAAGGCTTGACCAACATAGCAACAAAATAATGTATGCAAAGGAACAGGTGTGAATTATTTAGCTCATCAACAATATTTCTTTGAAGAAACATACATACATCTGAGACATTAGCATAGAGACGTTATATCATAATGTGATATGTGCTATACAAGAACGCCATATTATTAGTAGTAGTAGTTAACAAATCTGTTAAAATTTCTGATATTTAGGGCTACTTCTGCATTTTAGGTGACTAATTTTAGATTTTTGAGTAGGAGAGTATATACATGTACCCTTCACATTGCAATCATCATTCTTCAATATCTGGGCCTGTATCAGATTCAACTGCTTTGCCAAATACCAATTTTACTTGTAGACTTTAGATGCCCACGTACTTGAATTCAGTACAAAATAAATCATTTTTATCTAGCACCTACACATGCATGGCACAGGCGTACAATATTAAAACATCCACCCTGAAAAGAAAAAAAAACACCCATAAACTAAAATGTTTTCATACTCTAGATCTGCTTTGAAAGGACTACAACATGAACGCATTTTGACACACTGCAGAAGTAACATAGACATAAATAATCTCAAATAAATTGCATCTTACAAATACAACATCTTTAATTCATACGACTTTGAATTTATGTACACTTTTTAAGAGACGAGAAAGATCGCTTGGTATTCATTCATTTTCATTTTGACTCGCTGAATACACTTGACTAGGTAAATTTTCACAGGGACAGTTTGACATTTTTTCACCCCCAAATTTTTCTTTTGATTTGTGATGTTCCCATCCCTTCTAGCAATAAAGCTCTTTTACACAGTTCAGAGACAGAGGGAATTAGCTGTATACCGACATGCAAAGGAAATTATCGTAGTATTATGTGAAGTCACCATGATCATTCTTTGACCACAAAGTTTTATAGCCCATTTGTACTAGTTTGGCTAGGAGGGATTAGACCACCCAGGAAGGTCACTGACAGGTGGCTATCTCATCAACTCAGCTCTCAATTAACATAAGAAAAAGAGGATCATGGGGGACTGATGGTCACCAATTAGGCATCATTTTCTATATAGAGGGAGCAAGTGAATAAAAGTCTTCGGGGTAGTGCCATTTAGTGATAAGATTTTATTCTACAAAAAAAAGTACAGCGTCAGTTTGATAAACCAAAGATATAAATTCCACTAATATAATATTATCTATCTTGTACAAGGTTGAAAGAACTTCATAAGAACCCGCTTAAGAAATACCGGTAGGATTTTTTTTTGTTATTCAAAAGTATTTGCATTAACAACTAATCAAACAAAATTTAGCCTCATGAAAGTTAGCGTTTGTGCAAACAAATCAAATTGATATAATAGAAATGAAACATTTTCAGGTTTCATTAATAATTACTCCTTGAAGACTAACACTAAAAAAAAATATGTTTTAGGATTATATATCTTTCAAGTTCTCCTTTGAATCAGTGTAATATTTGCCATACATGTTTAATACAGCTTGAAAGGGCTTGAATATCTTCATCACAACTCTTTCCACTTATTACATCTTAAAATTCATGCAAGTTTCTTATAAGTAGGGATATTATCATTCATTCACACTTTTTTTAAATGTTACAAACACACATATATTTTTTTTTCTTGAAGATTTTTCTGTAATTTTTTTCAAATAAATCTGCCCTGCAGACGACATATATTGACAGCATGAAGATAATAAGCATTAAACAACACAAAATAAAGTTTCCCTGATACTACAAAATTATGGAAAAACTATGATAAATATTAATAACAAATGCATGCCGTTTACATCGTACATATTTTTCCATGCATCAAACACCCAATAGTATATAGTAATTTATCATACATCGTTCATGCCATATGTTAAATGTACCTCATATTCCGTAATCCTGTCTAGCACACTTTCCCCTTTATGCTTGTATGCAAGTACATAAACATGTATCTTTACATTAATCTAAGAATTTCCTCATCCTCTAAATATTATGATTACAGGCAAAAATTAATTCTTCTGAATGTTGTTGTTAGGAAACTGATTTGACCATTTTGCCTGGATACCAATTTGGATTCAAATGTATAAGGAAGTCAGGAGCCCTTCAAATGGGCCACAATCGACCCTGATTTCAACTTGAGTTTGACCTCAATTAACTCAATACAATTAGGTGGGAAAGCTCATAATTTCTGATTTGGTTTGAGGTAGAATTCATAGATTCTATTCTCTTTTTCAACCTGAGCAAACAATAATTTCATTTTTTTTAAATGAAAAATGAAAAATGACATAAATCTAGACGATTTTGCCTTTTGAGAGCCAGACAGGAGTAACTCATATCACACATGAGTTACAGCCCTATTGGAGTCTCAGAATAAGAAAAATTGATATGTACACATGAAGCATCAAAACGGGTTGTGGGAGGGGTGTGGTGGGAGGGGTGTGGTGGTAGGGTGGGGTGGGTGGGGCAAATTCTTCTGACATACATGTCCAAGTATATCCCACCCCTCCTCCCTCCCCTCCCTCCTCCCCTCCCTATCACTGTAAACAGGGCACATCCCTAAACACCCAACTAACTAGAGCTAGCAGATTAAAATTAGAATTAAGTCTTCTAATCATTGATATCACTTCCTAGAAGAGTATGAGGTTCTTGGACTAATGCAAAATTCTCGCTCATCAGATGGCATGCATTACACACATTTAAAAACTTGTCAAATATTTCCCTCTTGGGAACTAATTCCATATCCTCCATTTGTAATATAACTATAATCCTAACATAAAATAACAAACCTCTAAAAAATCACAATATAGCAATCATAAATACAAGTCGCTCGGAATATAATACTATAGATCAAATGGGGTTAAAATCATCTTTGCAATTATGTACAACACTGAAAAACTGATGATAAAGATTTCATGCTGCTGAAAATTGAATTTACAAATTAAAAGGACAATTTCATTGTCATATGATTATCATGATGATAGTTATGATTGTTATAGTTAGCTTTACAAAGTCATTTTGCTAAAATAAACACACATGTATCTAATCACATACATGTATAATTTCTGATTGAATAATTTCGTATATATGTACAATGATTGATTAATAAGCCTAAGGGACAATATCTGTAAAACTAGAATTGTTCGTGTGGATGAAACTTTCGCAAATTTCATGTGGTGTCCAGATTCGCAAAAGTTAAATGCTGCAATTGTTTTTTGTTTGTTTTGTTATTCAATGCATTGAATGCCAGTACAAGACTGTACAATGTACTACTTACAATTTCCTCATAAAGGTGCATGTATGGATCTAGTGCGCAATCACTGATGACCGCAAATGCACTTGTTTCAAATGTGTCCAGGTTTAGAGTAAATGATTAATTTCATTAGTTTCATTAACTGTGATTCTTCCAATTAAATTGCAGTAGATATACATGTATGTAGCAGACAGGATGCAATATTTAGCACACAAGTTCTTTATCATACAAGTAACAATGTTTGAGCGTACCCTAGTTTGAAAACTAAAATGATTATAAACTACCAAACATAACCATTCCAATATATCAAATAAAACGATACTCATTCTTATAAATATATATAATAACTTTTGACTCGTGCCATGTTGCAGTTCTATTGTTATATCATTGAAGGCGACTTCATTTATATATCATTATCTATTCACTCATTTTTTTTAAATAAATCGATTATATTTCAAAAAGCAAAAAAAACCTTGTGGCATTTGTGGCATATACTGAACAAGAGTTTAGATGGAACCTATTCTATTCTAGGACACCATGTGGCCGGATAATGCTTTAGAGTGAAATACCGGTACAATTCTTTACCCCTGTGGACTCTAGCACATTTAGCACACTTCAAAAGCAATTTCAATGGTTTTTCATCCCGAATGTATCCAGAATTCATTTTTGAGGGTTTCAAGGGATACAGTATTTAATCCTCTGTGACTGGACAATGTTTTCAAGAAAAGGAAAGCCTTTGCATCGTTTCATTTTCAAACTTTCTACTACTTTCTAGTCCAAGTCCAAATTTAATTTATTCTATTAATTCTAATTGATTGCCCCCTAGCAAATAAATTCAAACAAAACACACTGCTTCACATGCAGAATCAGAAATAAGCCGTATATTGTGCTGTGCAACATTTACTCTCGACACTGTCTGCTGCGAACCCGGCGGACATTAACTCTTACCCTTTCTTACAGAGCCAACACACTTCTGGCTCTTGACCGATGAAACCATATTCTTATCATGGTACATGTATTAAGACAAAGAACATCTAAAGCACACTAGACATCAAAAACATTTCCCACAATTACTAATGACAAACCAATTGACAAAGCTACATGTACATTTACTAATGGAAGCATAAGTAGGCGTAGCTCAAACTACAAATGGCAACTTCTATCCATTTTTTTTTCTTCACCTCGTCAATTTTTGGCACGTTTACTACAAACTTCGCACTTTAGGATGAAAGTCAGTTTATCAGGTAGTGCAATTAAATACACACAAACACTCACAGTGCATTGCATCTAGGGAAACTTGTTGGGGTGCTATTTAGATGTTTAGAAATGGCACAAAATGTGTGAAGTGCCCCTGAGGGGTGGTGTCGATCCTAAAAATTAAAATTTGCACGGCAGACTGCAATAAATATTGCTGTCACAGGATGGGTTTTTTAATGCAAAGCGCCATATCTTGCTGTATCACTTTATGAACAAGGTGCAAAGATTGTGCTCATTTCTCGCAGGCAATTGTCTGCTTCGTCTACATACATCGTGCCCAAAGTATTGCTATTACACCACTCTTTCACTCTACAGTATATTAAAAGCCGAGCATCGCTATAACATGTACACATTTTTGTTAATACAATCGACATGGCGATATAAAATGTATCAATCACCTCTAAAAGGAGATTTTGATGAATGTGGGGTCAATAACCTACCTGTTACCATAGGCAACAAAATGCCACATTTCATAAACATATCATACTTCTGCCTACAAGGTACTGACATTATTCGCAGACAGGGCTTCACGTATCCGCTTTAAAATCCCACAAACGATCATCCATCTTCAATTTACAAGTTATCACAAACACTGAGGCAGTTTTTTCGAGTAATTACATATATATTTCGACGACATTATAGCACTTTTGACTGGTTTAAAGCGATAGCTCCATGCCTTTGTTTCTGATAGTCGCAGCGTTGGCGCAGCCTTGCTTGGGTTGCTCTGCGTGGATCACGTCTCTTCCGCGGCTTTTTGAACGTCTCCTGCTCTGCTTCCCTCGTCTGGTTTGTTGGTGGTGTTGTCTTGGCAACCGTCTTCGCTGAGTTCTTGGTCGGCTAGGCCGTTGTCTCCTTCCATGCTGCGGCTGCAGTCAGAGGTGCGCTCTTCAGAGTCCTCTCGGATTGGGGCCATGGACTTCATGGACTGTTGAGGGAGAGAGTGAGAAAGAGAGAGGAAGGGAAAGAGAGGGAGTGGGGAGAGAGAGAGAGAGAGACAGAGAGAGAGAGAGAGAGAGAGAAAAGAAAAAGAGAGAGAGAAAAGAAAGAGAGGGAGAGAGAACGAGAGAGGGAAAGTGAGAAAGAGAGAGAAAGAAAGAGAGAGAGAGAGACAGACAGATAGAGAGTGGGGAGAGAATGAGAAAGATAGATAGAAAAGAAAAAATAGAGAGAGAGAGCGGAAGGGAGTAAGAAAAGGAAAGACAGAGAGAGATGAGGTAAAGAAAAAAAAAATATATTAAACAAAATGAAGACACTGTTACTGGTATGCAACTTTTCATAATATTGATGATAAATAGCAGAATTAACTGAAAACTTTACTTTAAACAAAACATAAAAAATGAAAAAAATTGATTTCAACTTGCCTCCATCAAAATTTGCATGGTCATTAATCCAAAACTTTTCCAAAATGTTGCTTGTGTATCCCTTCTATATTTACATTTGTAAGTATTATGAACACTATCTTTTTTTAAATATCAAACATTTCATTAAATAAATGCTTCAGAGAATAGCATTGATCAAAAATTAGTGAATGAACTTACATTTATATGAATATTTACTTTTAGAGCAGAGTTCATGCTACAGAATGTCTCCGTTATTCACTACTTCTACTCAAGTAATCAATGTTGATATCAATAAATTCATTTCTTGACGTTAATTTTTATTCAAAGCTCAAGAAATACATACATGTACCGAATAGAAGATGAGCATAGATTTGATGTAGATTAGTAGAATTTCAAATAAACAGCAAACTTTCATAATAAAATTCAATAAGAGAGAGCATATTAGGGAATAGATTTTTTTGAGGAAAGAAAAGCTGTTACAAAATGGTAAAAACACACATATTATGATTAGTTATTACTTTAGATCATAAATAGCATATCTGTGTCAAAGACAATCATGAATTCACAAATAAATAGCAAAATAAGTGGATGAGTATATATATGGATGGTTAACTAAAATATTTTCTGTAACTGTAGAGAATAGAAATATAAATAAGTGTACCCATCACCAAAACATGTTTTGTTTTGATGTTATTCCATATTACTATACCGTATTCAAACTAAATCTTCAAATGTTACTTCTACAAAGAGATATTGCAGTTTAAATACATTCTCATTGAACAGTAAAAACATCTTGTCGAGTAGACTAGTTAACACACATGTACGCACACATATTAGGGTGCGTACAAATACATGTAGATGAACTGGCAGTACTAAAACTTCACCCTTGGAGTAAAATGATTTGCAAGGAAAATACTATATGGGGGTAGGGGGAGTTAATAGCAATAGTTTTAGAAATCATTACATGTACAATTCTCAAAAATATTCTTCCATAGTTAAAACACAAGAAGTATTAATAAAAGCATACAATATGAAGAGGAAACGAACACATTAAAAGTCAAGAGGATACACACTTTTCCGAGAAACACAACCCTTAGAAGTTAGAAAAGATGTGAGCCTTCAATTAATATCAGAATGAAAATACCAACAAGGAAACAAATCTTATTGCATCATGTTTTATGATTAAGCAGATTTGGTTTACCTTACCAGGTTAATTTTCCCTTTTAACGTCCATCTCTGATAAAGACACCCGATTGAAAACACATGTACTGGTTATGAGACAAAGCTACATGTACATGTAATAAAATAGCGTAAGGTTTTGACCTTTCAGTTAAGAAAAACACAAAAACATCAAATTTACAAGGGGTATGAATAATTCAGTTGTTAAACTGTACAATATATATTAAAGGTAATACAAAGTTTTGGTATGGGGTTATGAATTTGGTTCAATTAAACATGTTGGAAGCATAAGCGATCCTACAATATTCAGTGATCGTATTTTTGCGGTTGAAACAGAGTCTGAAGTTATGAAATTGTAAATAATTAACTCTTTATGTTGTATAGCTCCCTCTCAAGGTCAAGATATTAATTAGGCTATAAAACAATGTTTCTTGACTAAAATCGACCGATTAGCTATTCCCGTTTAGAAATTATATATCACAACTATACATAGTCTGAGATTTTCATTTTCGCAGCTACCATTATACGGCCGTAGGCGCTATTTAAAAATTTATCAAAATTTATCGGGAACACCGGTAAATTGTGATATTCGATTTTTCTCGAAAGCAGAATTATTTTCAGGGGCTAAATTTTCTGGCGCTTATAATACATCCACAGGGGCATCCAAATATATCAAAATTGTAAAGAATCACTATCCACCCAATTTCAACATTTCCCAAAACTTTGTATTACCTTTAGAGCTAAGTGGCATAAATACATGTGTGTGTGTATGTAAGCTTATCTCATGTAGATATGAACTCAACATTGTTATGGTTTGGAACAACTTTAGAATATACCACCATAAAATATCCATTGCTTGACCACATTCCTTCACCGCTTAAAGGGTAACATTGTTCAGAGGAGAGAAAATGGTGCTAAGGTAGTGAATTCAATGCTAGATGTACAATTAAAGATAATCTGAAAGTTGGAGTGAAAACGGACCATTATTTTATAATGATAACAATTGGAAAAAACTGATCTGATCGATTCCCAAATTCTCCCAACTTTATTATTATAATTAAATTCAATTTTAGGTGTAAATTGCAAATTTTTCAGCCCTGCATACAGGTTCATTCAAATGTTTGATATTTTGTCTCACGTATGAGTAACAAAAAATTAGAATAAACAAAATTAAGAAGACAAAGCTGTTTTTACCCAGAGCATTAATTCAAGTACATGTATGCAAAGTTAAGTGTTAACATATAGTTTAAAAGCACCGCACTGTATACAATCAGAAGGATTAGTAGTTTTCATGGGAATTAGTTTCTTTTTTACTTCTCCATAACAATTCATTTTCCTCTTCAAAGATACCTTACCTCCTCTTCATCATCACCCTGTGGCTCTTTGCTTTCTTTGCTTTCATTCTTGGGGGAAATATCCTATTGTTTGAAGGCAATACGTGATAAAAACAAATGAACAAACGTGATGGTATGAGGTAACTCTAAATGGGGATGGTTAACAATTAAAATTTGGAGTGGACTTGCCCTTTAAAGATACTATGTCCCTTTTGCAGCCAACATCAAATTCTGTAGAACTTTGCAGGAATTGTGAATATGTCATGTATGTCCTATCTGTGAAATCTAAACATTAGCAATGTCCTAGTATTCAAATTATGCAAGGAAACCCGTTTACCTTCTAGACTTCACTGTCAGACACTATTGAGTGACCGACTGACATCTTTTTTCTTTGATAATAACATACATAAAATGAGCTGTAACAGGTACATGAGCTTTTGTCTACATCAATAACCCATTATTTGTAATAGCCAAAATTAAACTGATTGAATCTTTGTGCAGCACAAAACGTACGACCATTCAGAAAAGGGGTCTGAAAATCAGACTATTACTTAGGTGATTGCAATATCTTAAGTTGATTTGACAACTAATGGTCCTTATTTTTCTTCAAGCCCTTTCGCTTTGAGTGAAGTTTTAAATTAGTATTGTCTCTCAAATGACGTTGGAATTTAAACTTTTAATTTGTTTGGCCTGCAAGTGGGACATAGTAAAGTTGTACCTTCAAGGTTAAATTTAGGGTTAGGTTGAGTTTAAGCCTTTGGTCAAGGGTCAAAGTTAGGAATTTGGCTGGTGTAGAAAATTGACCACAGAGCAATTATCGCCAGAGCATGTGTTTCGCGACTATACGACTGAACTCCTTAGTTGGGAAAATGGGAGAATATAACCACAAACTTTTTTTCTTTAGCAAGTAATCAGTTTAGAATGAATTATTAAAATAAGCAGCAACACACACAAAACATTTGATGAAAAAAATGTAACAAATGTAGAGACAAAATAAAATCATAAAGATGCGAGTAGATTAAATCTTGGATATTTCATAAACACTTAATATCGCCTGTTCAGAGCCAGAAGCGAATTAAATTTGTGTTAAAGATAAAGACCAGTTATGGTCATGTTATTGCATTGTGAAAGAAACGTTGTGGAATCGATCACAAAAGGTTGATCATCTAGCATATAAGTATTGGTGTGTACTGCAAGGTTCTGGAATCATCAAAATGATATGAAATTTGGCCCAGTCTTGGTAAAGTTACAAGCACTGTACACAGAAAGATGTATATGGGACTACACACACACGTGCACGACACGTGCTTTATATCTATCATGTCCAAATTAATAGATATAATAACTTACCAAATATATCAATTAGTAGGCGGTTACCCGGCAAAATTTGTATGATCACGTACTAGTCAAAACATATTCTTTCACATGATTGGTAAGAAGAGCTTCCATTTCATTTTTTGAGAGGGGGGGGGGGGGGGGGGGGGGGGGGGTTCCAAAACTGGTCTTTACCTTTAAAGTAAATAAGTTAATGGCCTTATGGCTCCAAACAGACAATATACACAGTAAAATATCATATCTTGTATCCAAGCTTAGTTACTGCCCATTTATATTATATATGTGTACATGGACAATGTAAATGTACACCAGCATTGACAAGGTACAGTGCTGGTATGAAGTTAAGCACACTAAAATTGCCATACCGGTACGGTAGTTAAGTTTTCCTGCACCTTGAGTAAATTGGACGACAATCATATGTACATTACCCCATACAAAGTATAGTCAAACCTGCATATTAAGGCCATCTAAGGGAAACTCTACAAGTTTAACCGTTTGTGCCATACACAGTGTTAGTCTCATGGGCTGCCCATATACACATACAGGGATGTCCTTAACAAAAATATACAAGCAAACTCTGAAGCTTCAAAGTAAAAAGAGAGAGAAATTTAGTTTTCTTGCTCTCACTCTTCCTGTTTGTCTCTGCTTATCAGATAAAAAAAAGTCCACTGTTCCTCCCCACCCGCCCCCAAAACACACACAAAAAGTCTGAGGGCCTGTTGCAAAAAAAAATCACAAGTAAGCAGACTTCCCCTTGAAACATACAATTTTTATAAAATATGTTGCATTGAATGTCTTCAATATTTAATATTTTCTTAAAGCGGCCCAAAAAGTAAAGATAAAGTTAGTTCATACCAGGTCACCTTGAAGCTAAAATTTGAGTCCACACCTAAATAAATTAAGACTCATCCTTATGCGTTATATGAATTCATCATTATTATTCTTATTATTATTATTATTAAACTTTCTGAAGTCAATGCATTACATAACACATTTAAGGAAAACATAACTTCAAACATGCTTCAGCAAGCTCTCATGTTGATTCTTTAATAATAATAATAATGCTCAGTTTTTTAGGTAGCGCTTATTAGAATCACTAAGTGCTTCCAAACTTGGAAGTATACTTTTATTCATACATCATGTAGCAGTCGAAGAACCCCTGGGAAAATCTGTAGGTGCAATATTCATAATAACTAAAGGTACACAGAAATTAATCCGGCCAGGGATAGCTCATTTCATTGTAAAATAATAACTAAGACCTCTAAATGTATTTTAAATGAATAAAACAAGTCCATTATGATTTTAAAACATAAAGTACCAATGATTTTTAAAAGACTACTTTTTCTGTGAATCAAATACAGTTAAACAGGTGAATTAAATGGTTAGCTACTTAGTGTCCTCTTTGATGAATACCAGATTTTATTCAGGAATGGAGACAATCTTTCCAAGTAAGTGTCTTAAAATATATAACAAGGAAGGGAATTTGATAGAAAGATGATATCATTTACAACATACCTGTACATGTATGTCTTACATATGATATATGTATGAATATATGCAGTTTGATATAAATGTGATTTTGCTTTTAGTTGATAAATAGTTTCAACACTAGCATTTTAAAAAACAAAAATAGGAGAGAATTTCAAGCAAGGAGTACAATTTTGAAAGACAAAATCAGCAAAGAACTTTTGGTTTGCTTTTGGTTTTTTGTAAGAAGGAAGAGCGATTATTTCATATAATTGTCTAAGCAAGAATAATTCTCATGATTTGAAAACTATATGTATTAAGGCTAGAGAAACATGATAAAACAGATACAGTGTATGTTTAATAAGGACATTTGGGGGAGGGGGGACATATTTTGGGTATTAAAAAAAAAAATACTGTCTCACGTGCATGATGCTTTACTGTTGATAAGTTCTGGCATCGATCGATATAATTATTTTACCTATTCATATTCTTTCTCTTAAATCAGGATTCGAAAATATTTGAAGCTTTCATAATGTAAATTAATTCAAAAGCAGTCAGTTCACCTGTGCAAATCAGTCACCTGTTAACCATTTTTTGTTAAATGTCTTAAATATACACCCTGTAAAAAAGAGATCACAGCAAAAATGAACCCTTAACCAAACACATATTAATTTATTCAACTCCCACTGATATGTGAAAATACATGTTCAATAATAATAATAATAGCTCACATTTATAATGCGCCTAATACTTCGTTTCTAGGCGCAGAACATATTATTACCCCGGTCATCGGATTCAGGCTTACCCGCACACAAGGTATGCACATTCTCCACTCCCTGGGGAGCATTCCAGCCAGTCGCCATTTTACAAGCGCCATTGCTAAGCATACCACATTAGCTTTCGCATCCTACCGGGTACCCATTTTAACACCTGGGTGGAGAGTGGCAAATGTAGATCAATGTCTTGCCAAAGGACATTAGTGCCGCGACGGGACTTGAACCGTGGACCTTGTGATGCACAGTCCGGTGACATATCCACTCGACCACGACACCTCTACGGTGAATATTGAATATATTGATGTTATTGTTTATTTCAGTATGCAGATATGACTAAAAACACAATGCATGTAATGAATACTTTCCAATTTCAATAGTGTCCGCAAAATGCAAATCATCACTTGTCACGGCAAATCCCAAGTCAGTTGTGCATTTCTTTAATTAAAAAAAGCACCAATCAAAAAGCCAAGCTGGATATATTTATCCCATTTATTTCAATGAAAAGCAAACTTTAGGTAGAATAGAGGAGGGATAGAAATAAAATAATAAATCAAATATTTCTGAACTATTACCTGTCCCCTTGGAATAAAAACCTGTCTTATAATCTCGTGGTTGGGAGTATGGATTGCACTTAAGTTCTTCAAAGAAAAACAAAAATAAATCATGACATAAAAGTATGGACTTAATGGCAAAGATTTTTTTTAAAGTACTACAAAATATTCTGGGGGTGTTTCACAAAGACTTAAAGATCTACTTTAAGTAGGACTCAACTATGGCAGGCCGCTCATGCCTCTGTTTGCTCTCATCATTTACTGGCATTGGTCTCTCAAGGGACGTACAAATCATGGTCACAAATCTATAGAATTTACATTTCTTGATAATCCATTATTAAAGGAAAAATATTATCTAAAGATCATGATGGTGAGAGCAAACAGTGCCATGAACGGTCTGACATAGTTAAGTCCATCTTAAAACCGATCTTAGTCTTTGTGAAACACTCCCCTGGAATATTAGCTCTGACATAATGTCTGCTGAAAGACGGAAGATCATTAACTAGCATTCACGTTAGCACCTCTCTAACTCTTAATAACAACTTATGTATTAATAATTATACTTTGATCTTTTATAGCGCATTTCATATCTGTTGACATCTCAATGTATACTATTATTGTCTCATATCATATGAACTAAACAGATATGAAGCTTATGATCTTTAAGGAAAGAAATCAAAAAAATAAACCATCAAATAACAGTATGACTCTGGTTAAGAATACAGGAAAAATGTATTTAAATATTCATACTGCTGATGAAAAAATACATAATAATAATAATAATAATACTCAGTTCTTTTATAGCGCATAACACATTACAGGATAGCATGTCCCTATGCGCATGTAATGATAATCTTGATTTACAGTGCGCCTGGTTAAAATGTTTCTGGGCAGTTGATATGTATCATTATCCCGGTGATCGGATCCATACCTGCACACAGTGTGCACCATCTCCACTCTTTGGGGTACTTCATTTTTTACATGTTCATATAGATTGATTTCATAAGGCTGTGCGTAAAGTTACGCACATGACTTTACAAATGACTTGAATATGAAGAGCTAAATGGGATTCTCAAATCCTTTTAATTGCATCTAAAGTTGAAATATGCAGATGTAGATTAACCTTATCATTATAAGGGGCATCCAATAGAAACTGATACTAATTCTATAACACATGATTCTATGGGATGTCCAAGAAGTTAGACTTAAAGCCCATGATCCCCTTTTTCTTATGTCAATTGAGAGCTGATTTGATGAGATATCCATCTGTCAGTGACCTTGCAGGGCGGTCTAATCCCCCCTGGCCAAACTAGTACAGACGGGCTTAAGACAGTTTTGACAAACGGCCCCCGGGTAACTATTGTGGTCTAGTTTTCTGCAGTTGTTCCCCCAAATAATCTTCTCTGAGATATCAAAATCTTAAAACCTTACCATTCCATCTTCTTTGTCCTTGGACGTCGGCGACGGGGGAAGACCGTCCGGGTTCTCCGTCCTTCTCTTCTCTGCCTCCTCCTCCTTCAAGACCTTGAGCCACATCTCATGGTTCTCCTTGAGGTGCTTGGTCAAGATACTGACCATCTTCCTTGTCTTCTGCTGACCGGCGCTCTTCAGCCTCAACTTGCTATCACCTGATTATAATGGTAATAATGATAGCAATAAGAGTATAGATTTCAGAGTGCAAAGTCATATCATTTGAGGCACTACAGTATTGACTTTGATGTGGCGCAGAATCATGAAGAAATTCTGATATTTCTTTGAAGCCCCACTGCACTACTTATAGCTACTTGCGCCCTCTATATAGCAAACGATGCCTACTTGGTGACCATTGGTCCCCCATGGTCCCCCATGGTCCTCTTTTTCTTATGTTAATTGAGAGCTGATTTGATGAGATAACCACCCGTCAGTGACCATACAGGGAGGTCTAATCCCTCCTGGCCAAACTAACACAGAGGGGCTTTAATGCATAATAAGCCTTTCTCAATAACTTCAGTTCTTTCACGGTGCAATTGCATGACAATAGGCGACTTCAATCTGGGCACCGTTTCATTATTTTTTTTAATCAATAACAAGTTACAATAACTGTTTAATATAAGCTACTGAAATTATTGCATTTATGATTTGATTGAGTGAGAGCAAATTCGTCACAGAATTTTACAACTTGTTATGGACAAGATGTTTTCTTATGAAACAAGGCCCAGTTTATCTCAGTTCCATCGCAAACTGACCATCATTAGATTCTTCATCATTGTCGTCATCATCGTCGTCATCGTCATCATTGTCCTTGTCGCTGAACTCCCTCATCTCACTCTCTTCCTTGGGCTCCGATTGCGCAGCATCTACAGATGTAATAAGAGAAAGGCAAGGTGAGAAAAATGTAACAAAGATGGGAACACACTACACAACGTCTTCTTCTTCTTATAGAGTCACTGCACAAGTCCCGTCCAGTGGTCCACACAGGCTTTGGCACGGCAATTAACGGCTTCCAGGTCATCTTGGGTGCATGGCTCTGGCAGGAGTGGGCAGACTAGCAGGTGTTCCATTGTCCAACAAATGGGATGTATAATAACTGAGGAATAACCTATCCGGATTTCTTTGCAACCAGCAATCTTTCAATACCTTCAGAAAACATCTAAAACTCACCTCTTCTGTTAATAACATAATTTTATAGGGCATTTGAACATGTATATGGAGAATGTGAAATATGAATACATTATTATTATCATTATTTATATTATTATTATCGTCATTATTGTCCATTGTCTTCCCGAATTTCCATTGTCTGAAAATCGTTCGTACGGCGTTCGTAGCAGTTCATAATGGCATTTGTGACCGAGGCTTCCTGTATATCCTATAATATGATCACTTTGCAGTATAAAGTTAGCAAAAGTGTGATCTACATGTATGCAAATATTTCATTACTTATGTTCATACTCGACAATCATATAAACCTTATGTATTGATTAGCTACGTTATGTAAGGGTGTAGTCATGACGTGATAACCTTCTAAACATTTGCATTTAAACTTTATTGAAATCAAAATTACAGGAATGAAACATTTTCACACTTTAAAACTTTGGAAATACATGTATATTCTAGAAGTATTTTTAATATACTTTTCAAAAATTTCAGTCAATGAGGCAAAAAAATTCAAAATCAAGTTTCCGGAAATTGTTTATGGTAGCCCTATCAATGACATACACTGTCGTGTGGAAATACAAATAAAAACACATTTCGTTATAAACACTAAGTGTATAAAGAGACAAACTTTACTGGTATACCAAGTTGTTGATGCTGATTATTTAGAAACATGACATTTATGGTTTAATCATTTGCCAGTTTGAAGGAATACAGGATTGCTCAGTTATTGACTTTTGTACTGAAATGTGGCAAATTATGCCATGAATACCAAGCAACCAACTGGACGAGACTTACGGTCATCATCCTCCTCATCGAGCCATCGTCCAGGGAGTAGTCCGGCCGATCCGTAAGCATTGCAGAGGGGTGCAACCAGGTGGTTGATGAAGCCTTCTTGGAGCTTGGCAAGCTGGGGTGCGTTGCGGTCCATGTAGGGGGACACCGTCAGGCCTAGGTTTCTCTCATCATCACCCTATGAAGAAAAAAACACATTAATATCACAAAAGATTGATACCGTGAAATAAAATACATCACATGAAACTTTCCATATTTCATAAATTTCACATAAAATTAGTGATCACAGAATTAATACAGGGACCCATTTCACAAAGCCTTTTTTCAATGACAAATGACAAAAATCAGTGACAAATCTGCTGATAACCAATCAGTAGCAAGGACTTCACTAGCTTATAACAAAAACTGTCATTTGTCACGGATGACAAGTTTTGTGAAATGGGGCCCTGGTTATGACAATTAACATTGTTTTACTAATATCAAAAAAAGATAACATCATTTTCAGAATACAAACCTGGTTTATAATTTGCATCACCTGTCCATAGAATTCTCCTGAAATTCTGTATGTCTTGTCTTCTAGTGACCCAAGTTTAAGTGGCTAAATTTAATCTATATATTCATGGAAAGCATGGGGTTAAACCCTGAATTCTGCATAAATTACTGTATTTATGTCACAATTTAATGTAATGAAATAAATGTGGTCATAAAATGAAAATGAGAAATTCTTTCCATGCAGAATTGTATTTTCATTTCATTGCTGAACAATGGGTATTTACACATATACATGATACAAGACAAGAGGGTTGACATTTTGGCTCTGCGAAAAGTAAATATAAATTAACTGCAAGTGTTGGGAGCCCGAAATTTGATGTCAAAATTTCACTTAAATTGTATCATAATGTGAAAGAGAATGTCATTTAAGACACACTTCTGCAAACATTTCCCCCCAAAAAAAATGTGTTTGAAGACAAATATTGATAACAGAATAAGAAATTTGGGTTTTCTGTTGTATGCAATTTGTTCATATTATGATATAATTTAAGTGGAACTTTGCCATCAAATTTTTGGAGCTCCAAACACTGTAAAGAAGCTCTAAGCTTGGTTAAAACTTTGCCTGAAGTTGGGTGGCTTTCAAAATGATCTGACTACATCTTCTATAGTCTTTATTTCTTGCAAACCATGGGGCTGTTACACAAAGACTAAGATCGACTTAAGTTGGACCTGAACTATGGCAGGTGATTTATGCCCTTAAAAAGTCTTGAACCAGATGTAAAATTAGAGGACAATTTTTTGTTGAAATAACAATCTTTAGATAATGTTTTTTTCTTTAATAATAAACTCTCATCCAATGTGAATTCTGTAGATTTGTGACGTCCCTTGAAGGACCAATAGTGAGAGCAACCAGTGGCATAAATGGCCTGCCATAGTTAAGTCCAACTTAAAGTTGATCTTAGTCTTTGTGAAACACTCACCTGTTCATAGAACTCCTCTGATATCCTGTACGTCCAGTTACAATGAAGATCTTTGATCTTGGTTGGTCCGGAGATATCAGCTAGCTTGATACACATCTGACAGACCAGAAGACGGTCACTCTCCACTGCCCAGTTGATGCCTGGAGCATCTACATCATTGACCTATCAGAAAGAAGACAACAAAAAATAGAAACCAGTGTTTTTATAGGTCCACTACCAGTTTTTTTTTAATCTTATTTGTACCCTGGGCTACAAGTATTTATATTTCATGCAACCAGCCGTTTTTTAAAGTTTAAAGTCTTCTATCTGTTATGACTGTTGATCAACTGTCCAAGTTATGGTATTAATCTTTTCTTTCTTTTTTTCTTTCTTTCTTTCTCCCCCCCCCCCCCCCCCCAACAAAAAAATAGAAAGAAAAGGTACAAGTAGAAAAGTTCAGAATGTAAAGGTCATAGAGTGCGTGGGATTGAGACAAACAAGAGATATCAATAAATATGTGCAAACATGAACCTGTATGTAGAGAGTCAGTGGACAAAGACAGAGACAGACAGAGAGAAAGAAAGCAAGAGAGACAGAGAGAGAGAAAGAGAGAGTAAATATGAGAAAGAGAGAGGGGGAGACATTACTTTTAATAAAACCCTACTACAGGAAAAGAAACAGATACAGGAACCAACAAAGCCATAGGAGACCATCTGGCAAACAAAAATGGAAGAGTCTAATCATAAAAACCACAAATTTCCTAGAAAACTTGCAATGAAACTCCTACGAGAGCTTGGGGAGGGAGCTGACCTTTGAGTTGAACTCCACCAAGAAGTCAAAGAGAGACAGAGAGACAGAGAGACAGATAAAGACAGAGAAAAACAGACAGAGACAGACAGAGAGAGCCAGAGACAAAGAGAGAAAAAAAGACAGAGAGAGAGAAAATATGAGAAAGGGAATGGATACAGGAAAAACAGCCTTATGAGACCACCTGGCAAAAAAAAAATGGAAGAGTCATATTATAAAAAGCACAAATCTCCAAGAAACTGGCAATGAAACTCCTACGAGAGCTTGACCTTTGCTGACCTTTGAGTTGAACTCCACCAAGAAGTCAAAATGTCTCTTGAGGTCCGTGGCAAGGATGTACTCGACCACCAGGAAGCGGAATCGTTTGAATTCGGCGATGTCCAGCGACGACAGGAAGTTGTACTCTGGCTTGGAGAGGAAGAGGGACCATGACGCAGCGGCGTGGTGGTTCTCAAGAACTGACCGGTCATTGTACAGAATGGCCTGTAGAGAGGGAGAGAGAGAGAGAGAGAGGGATGAGGATATCAATAAGAAAGTGACATTTCTAGGAATTGTTGAGTGCATTAGTATTATACGCACCTGGTACAACACGAGGAGAAATTTATAAACTTTTGATATGATACATTCTCAAAATTAAGATTAAGAATCAATGATTGAAGTAAGTCCTAAATGAATACCAGTAAATGAATGAATCAACAATCAATGAAGTAATGAATGAATGAATGACTGACTGACTGAATGATCGATTGATTGAATAAATGATCGATTGATTGAATGAATGCCTTTATGAATGAAAGAATGAATGGGTGAGTGAGTGACTGACTAACTGATTGATCGATTGATTGAATGAATGAAAGAATGAATAACTGACCGACATGATCGATTGATTGAATGAATGCTTTTATTAATGCCTGTAGGAATGAAGGAATGACTGACTGACTGACTGACTGATATAATCAATTGATTGAATGAATGCCTGTATAAATGCCTGTATGAATGCCTGTATGAATGAAAGAATGACTGACTGAATGATCAATTGATTGAATGAATGCCTTGTTGACTGCCTGTATGAATCAAAGTATGACTGACTGCCTAAATAAGTCAATTAATCTATAAATCTATCAATAAATCAATGGATGAACCTAAGGCACCAAGAAGCCTATCTTCACTCACCTGTGATGCACTGGTAGCAACCAAGAATGCATTTGTCCTCCCAGGATGATCGTAGTCATGCATGGCAGCCGCTGTGTATAGCGCCATCAGCTCCAGTGCAGGGAGGTTTCCTGCTAGGATGCCGTAGCTCGAATCTGACGATATACTTGCTCTCGGCGTCACGGTGGGTGTGTGAAAACTGTCTGGGTCATCTGGAGGAAGAAAATGGTGGATTGTTGATGATTTCAAGATGAGTTATACAAGTTCAAAGTTTATTCAAAGTTTATTCAACACTCTTCATGAACTTTTTTTAGATTTAAGTAAAGCCATCAATACATTAGACCACACTATCTTTAATTGAAAAAAATGATATTATTATGGTATTTGTGGAGTAAACCTACTAGACAAGTACGCTTAGGAAATCAAACTGGACAGACGGACAACATTTCTAGCCTACAGATGGTGCAAATACTTGATGAAATCTTTGTTATGACAATAAACCATCTACGCAACGGTGCTTCTTACCATCCTGTCGCCCCATAGGATCCAGGTCCTCTGGATTGACCTGGGTGAAGCCAGGGATCTGCTGCGTTGACATGTAGTAGCAGCCGTGAAGGACGTCAGCAGCGTGGATACGATTGTGGTCTGACAGAGAGAGAAGACAACAAAACAAAGGATAGTCATAGCTTAAAGGCATCATTTAACAATTATGTTAAATCTGAGATACAAGGCCCTACGTGTTATCAGTGTCTGTAATATGGTATAATATTGAAGCCCTACAAATATCGCGCTCCAAAACAATCAAGAAGTGCCTCAAAAAAGTAAAAAACTTTGAGTGACCGGTTTTACCATACTTGTTTCCCCCAATAGACTGTAGTAGTGTTATGAAAACCGTTTGGCAAACGCAAAATTTGGTTTCAATTTCCAATCATAAATATCTTGATAATCAGACAGGCAATAGGCTTGTAAAAGTCATGGGGTTCCTGACTGACCTAAAGGTTTATAATTATCATTGCAGCATGAGCTAAATCCAGGATTTTGTTTCAGAATCTGAGACAACATTACCGGATGCCTTTAATTTATATTATAGAATGGGTAGAAGAATCCCTGCAATCTGATTGGTCAATTACCATGTAGATAATTTTACTGGATGCACGCGATATCAACACATTATATGCAAATGATAGTCATAGCTTAATTTATATTGTCCACAGGATATATATATATATGAAGAGGTGTCATGGTCTAATGGTTATGTCATCGGACTGTGAATCACATGGTTCGCGGTTTGAGTCACACCGGTGCACTAAAGCTCTTTGGCAAGACATTAATTTATGTTTGCCACTCTCTAGAAAGCTATGAGTCAGGCCTAAAACCAATCTTTTCAAGCGAATGTGTAGTACACGACTATTGCAGGAGCGGGCGCCTTTGAATGTTTGAAACAGATAAATGACGCCATACAAGTGATGTGGATCATCATTTGCCACTCTCCACCCAGGTGTTAAATGGGTACCTGGTAGGATGCGAATGTTAATGTGGTTGGATTGGCATGTGTGCGCTTGTTACATGGCGCCTGGATGTCCTTAAATACTGTTTAAAGGTAAAGACCAGTAATGGTCATGCGATTGCATTGTGAAAGAAACGTTGTGGAATCGATCAGAAAAGGTTGATCATCTAGCATCTAGCATCTGCAAGGTTCTGGAATCATCAAAATGATAAGAAATTTGGCCCATTCTTCGTAAAGTTACAAGCACTATACACAGAAAGATGTATATGGGCTACCCTATATCTCTCACACGACCATGAGAGAAACAAATTTACCAAATATATGAATTAGTAGGCGGTTTCCCGGCAATTTTGTTATCATCATGTATTAGTCAAAACATATTCTTTCACATGATTGGTAATGAGAGCTTCCATTTCATTTACTGAAATTGGGGCGTTTCCAATACTGGTCTTTACCTTTAATGTACATGTAGAAGAAATGAAATGAAATAAAACTCAAAAGCCCTGAGATAGGGCCAGCTTCTGCGATTACATCATTAAAAATTCCTATGAAACGTGAACTGCCATATAATAAATACTTACAAGGTTTATGCCTGTAGCCGCATTCCAGCGCTCGGAAATAGTTCATGAACTCTGGGAGAGAGATTCGGAATGTTTCAAAGATGCCAGCATCGGTGAACAATCGGTATGCAACCTGTTGGGAAAACAAAGCAATGTGATGAAGAATAAGAGGTGCAATATAGCCAATGGACCAGTTTACTAACATATTCAAATTGTATGCATACTTTTTCAACAAAGATTGTTCTCGACAACCTTAAAGCCTTCCCGAGGCTTGCCCGACAAAGCAACAAGAAATGAATGCGGAATGGATTCCAAGTATTGCAGTTCATTCATTAATAAGAGTTTAATGGAATAGCTCATCACTCTAGATCCCCAAATCCATAAATCAGGCATGAGAATGGAGTTCGTTGATAAAAACTGAAAATTATAAACATCATAAAAATATGATCACACAATTGACACTCATTTTAAACTCTTGTACAATCTTGCCTATTGGTCTTTTCTGAGAAAATCATGACAAATCTAGATAACTGAAATATATTATAGCATTTGTATGCAATTCTTTAAGTAATTTTGGATGTGAATGTCCATGTTAGAAGTCAGTGCACTCTCGGCAGAACAAAAACGGTCTGTGGTAGGAAGATATCTTCCCCTATCTTTTCCCTCTGTAATACTTACTTGACTGAGTACTTGGTTTTCTGATAGTTCTGAGATTTCAAATATGGGGAAGTCCCATTCATCCAACCTTCCTAAGAGCTCCCTGCACTCTCCATGTGTTGGATCTACTTCTTCTTCTAGGCTTTCATCTACTGCTAACTCCTCATCCTGCATGACAGATAGACAGATAGATAGAAATAGATAGATAGATAGATAGATGGATGGATGGATGGATGGAAGGATAGATGGATAAAAGGATGGATAGATAGATGGAGAAATAGATAAAAAAGAAAGATAGATTGTTATAAAGATAGATAGAAATATAAGTGGAAGGATGTATGAATGTATGGACAGATAGACAGGTTGGTAGATGGAAAACAGAGAGATAGAAAGATACATGTAGATAGATAAATGAAAAGTAGATAAATGATGAGCTTCTTGAATATTACATAACACATTTGTGATTTTGGTTCATTTTACAAAATTTAGATAACAAATTGCTGATATGCATGTTTGGTTTTATTTTTGCTTTTCATCCTTTCTTTGTCATACTTAAAGATGAATTTCAACATCTGCTCAAAGAATGGAATAATAAACTAACATTTCTTATATTTTCCTACCTGCTCTTCTGTCGCTTCCGTGATGGCGGTCTCATCTACCGGTATCGTCCTAGCCATGCCTTCCTCAATGATAGTAGCATGTTCGCTGATCGTGACGCTACCCCTCTTTTTGCTGCTCCCCCTTGGCTTAAGAGATGACCCGAGGGTCGAGGGTTCATCACTCTTCTCAACATTGTTTGTATTATTATTGTCTGTTGGCGCGGCGGTGCTTTCGGCGTTCTCTACATTCTCCGATGCATCTTTCACGGCGTCGTCGGGTGTTATCGTCAGCGTGATCGGCTGATTTGATAGCTCCTCCAGCCGCGACGTGTCATCGTCGCTTTCCTCCGCGGCGTCCAACGAGTCGTCTAGTCTTGGTGATTGTCCATTTTCGGTTTTGAGCAACGTTGGCATCGCGCTGCCTCCGAGCGATCCCCGAAGCGAGGAGGATCGTAACCCTTTCCCGTCGGGCGGCATGAGATTCGGGGACGGCGATCGTTGACCGAGACCTCCCGTGCCGACGGAGAACGACCGCGACTTCAGGGAGCCGTCTCCTCCCCCTTGCCGCGATAATGGGGCGGGGCTGCTGGAGCGACTGTTGCCTGGGCTTGGGGATGATGTGAGATCGCGAGAATGGCGGAAACTTGAGCTGCGGGTCCTGAGGGGCTGGGGTTCTAACGTTGGCATACCTGCAAAGTTGTTAAAATCAGACATACAAGTTTATAGATAGATACATTGAAAAACATATAAGAACATATCACTTTAATAGAGAAGTCCAGCCTATTATCAAGTTGATTTTAATATGAGAGAAACAGGACAGTGAAATTTGAGCAAATTCCAATAAAAATAAGAAATTCAAGAATTTTGACGTTGCGATCAATTAAACATAAATTGGCAACTCTGTGATGCTCATGTATCTTGCAGGGTCCCCTCCCATTCAATCTGTACTAAATAAATATTTAAAAAATCAGAAATATCTATTTTCCCTTCTGAAAATGATAAGTCATACATGCACCCTAAATATAATTAATGCAAATATGTTTCTATTCAACCCCTGTATGAAACAATTCTTTTCCGTCCGCAATTACTGAGAAGATGAAAGTTTATGAAATTTTCTACACAGAACAAGATATGTCGTATTGCTGCCAATTTATGTATCACTAATGAAAATTCCCCTTCAAATACGAGTCAATCAAAAAAATAAGCTTCCAAGAGGGTTATCATTTAATAATTGTTATATAACTTCAGCAAACGCTCTTGATACTTCTCCTCATTCCAAGTTATTTCTCTAGTCATAGCAGTGAACATTTCTAGGTATTGAGAAACAGAAATAAAATTCTGAGTCTTTTTTTTAAATCAAAAAGGTTTATTGTTCAAAATAATGCAGTTCACTTTCAAACAATGTCATATCTGACTTTGAGGCACAAGCATAAATCCCTCCATACTATACTACAGATTACTAGAGTTTGTACCACCAACATGTCTATAACACATCTTTAATTATTATAAGCAACTTTTTTTTTCTTCATTTTATTTTTTAAAATCAGACAATAAATTATACAGTAGGCTTGCGGGTGCACCATGTGAGAGAGAGGGAGGATTGAGGAGTCCTGACAAAAATAAAATTATCGTGAATCTTGAATTGAATCTTGAAATTAAAAATCAACCAAATATGTTTTTTTTTCTTTTTCATACTATTTCCCATCTCTTTCTTTTTCATACTATTTCCCATCTCTTTCTTTTTCATACTATTTACCATATCAAAAAGTGTATCCTGTTCTGAAAATTATTTTGTTCTTATGCTTTCATTTGCGAGCACTCATTAAAATAATTATAACTTTTCTATTCTGTATCAGATTTTATAAAGCTATAATATTTTCATTTAAATAATCTTGATCGCATGGTGTACATCCTCTCTCGATACTAGGGCATGTTAATTGGACTGCAGACGAGTGTTTGAGACGGTGTTGCCAGTTTGGGAAGGAGTCAAGTAGTATTTGAACGACACTACAGGGCCGTTCTGATTCTGTCTTATCGACATGATAACCCGTTTGTACGGCAGGCATCTCAATAGGCCCGTCTTCATCAGCTCGAGATTGCCAAATAGCCCGCTATTTCTGATTTGGGAAATAATCCTGAAGTTACGAATCGCAACTTCATCAGCTCGAGACTTGACCTCAAAACTTGAAACTCGAGCTCAAGAAATTAGCTTGAGATATTTGCTCAGCGTTTGCGCATAGTGCGAGTCTTCAGGCTGGTGAAGACGCACCGGACAAATAGTGGGATATTGAGCAAACTATCCCAAGATATCTTGGGATGATTACCTTGACCCAATATCCCACTAAATGCAACTTTAGGCTGATGAAGACGCAAATTAACTGGATAATTGCGATTGGGATAGTTCAAATAGCGTGATATTTGGCAATCTCGAGCTGACGAAGACAGGCCTAATGCACTCAAGGCGTTTCTCTGTTTATGTCGTAAACAAGGAGTGATGACGTAGTCACCGGCTTTCAGCGAGAGGAAACGACGTAATTGGCTGCATGGTCGCGTGGAATTGTCAGTCAAAATCAACGTAATTCAGCCAATTTTCTAATGCTAAGGACGCATGGCTATGCAACTCGGCGATAACATATCAGACACATACAAAATATCCTGAACTTGGAAATATATGCCCTTCTTTCAAGCAACAAGTACAGAGTATTTCTTCATTTAAGCTGTTGTGTTTATGCCTGTTTATTAAACTTCACCTTAACAATTACATGTATACAAAGTACAAATCTTTTTTGTTCTATTAATTCAGAATGAATTATTTTCAGTTGTAGTGACGAACCTGCTTTTAGTAACCACCTGTCTATTGAGACCATATTTTTTGTTTCCCTTGAACAGAGTTTCTCATTGAAATATGAATTAAAGTAACTTAAACCTAAAACTAAACTAAAAGTCTAAAACACAACCAATTTTTCTTGGCACCTCAATAATACATTTTAAAAAGAGATCTAAATACTCTATACTTTCTGTGCGTGATGATAAAGAAGAAAGACAAACAGAGAGAAAGAGAAAGTGAAAGAAAGATAAAAAAGAGAGGGAAAAGAGAGAGAGGGAGAGGGGTGGATGGGGAGGGGGAGAGGTATACATGAAGGGGCAGAGGGGGGGGGGGGAAGAGAATAAAAAGAGAGAGGCAGAGAGGGAGAGAGGGAGAGGGAGGGAGAGAGAGAAGGAACGACGATGGGACTTGTTCTTGCATATATAGCCTATGCTACGATGTTTACAACTGCAATGCTTCCTTGTATGGGTTTGATATACATGCACATATACTTATCAATTTTTGTGCAGATCTTTTGAACTTCATTAGAGTTCTTTAATAACTTTCCATGACTTCTATGTATTTCTTTCTTCTTATTTTTTATTATTCTTCACATCTTTGCTGAGACCTACCTGTAGCTGAAGTTGTAGTGGTCCAAGTTGTTGACATCCGCCGTATCAGGCTCGGTGGTAGGCTTCTTCTTAATCTCTGTTCGGAAACAAATTACAAAAAGATTGTAGTTATGAAATAATTTTCAAAAGAAACTGTTAGAGATAGAGAATCCTTATTAAGTGATGTTGCTGTAGTGTCTGATACATTGTAGAGAAGCAAAATGGATGCTTAGACAGCGGATAAACATTCAATAAAACATGATCACAAAAAGACTTTAGGGCCCACTGCACTATTTATAGCTACTTGCGCCCTCTTTATAGCTAACAATGGCTAATCGGTGACCATTGGTCCCCCATGATCCTCTTTTTCTCATTTTAAGTGAGAGCTGATTTAATGAGATAACCACCTGTCAGTGACCTTGCAGGGTGGTCTAATCCCTTCTGTAAACTAGTACAGATTGGCTTTAAAGCAGGTGTTAAGGCCATACATGTAATTAGATTGAGAAAAAAAAACTAAGGACCAAAGACCTCACCTTTGGTAACGACAGAGGGCGCTCCCCTACATAGGGCGAGTCATCAATGTCCGATGTGTACATGCTCTCACTGAGGGCCACCAAGGGGCTGATCTTGGGCCTCTGCAAGGTGTTGTAGTTGGTGGGCGGACTCAAGAGGGAGCTAACCGCCTTCAGACCGCTGACGACGTTCGGTGGGAGGGTGGAGTCTGCCAGCATGTCCATGATGAGGCCGTGCGCCTCCTGCATGACGGCGATATCGACCACCGAATTGCATACCTGGAGAAACAGAGAGAGAAAGAGAGAGAGGAGAGAGAATTAAATTTTGTGTTCTGCATAATGGTATAAAAAATAACTTGTCTTCACTCACAGTACAAAATTGCATGATATTGTCACAACCTTATACGAAGGCTATGAATGCAATTGACGGCTATGTCTACCATTGAATTGCATACCTGGAGAAACAGAGAGAGAGAGAGAATTAAATTTTGTGTTCTGCATAATGGTTAAAAAAAATAACTGCCTTTACTCACAGTACATGACATTGTAAATATCCAGACACCTACCCCCTGGACATCCACCCCCCTAATATCCATCTCCAGTTAACTACCTCTAGGACAACTACCCCCTAGGGCGACCACCCTCTAGGATGACTACCCCCAGGACAACTACCCCCTAGATAACTACCCCCATAGGATAGTTGTCCCGAGGGTAGTTGTCCTAGAGGATGGTTGTCATAGGGGTAGTGGTCTGGGGGGGGGGGGGGGTGGGTAGTTGTCTGGGGGGTAGTTGTCTGGGGGGTAGTTGTCCTAGGGGGGTAGTTGACCGGGGGTGGTTATTTGGGGGTGGATGTCCAGGGGGTAGGTGTCCTAGAACTGACATTGTTATAACTTGATCTGTTCTTGTCTGAAAAATACACAGGAGCAGTGAGCAATTTAGCTTTGGAAAGCTCTAAAAGAGTACTGGGACAGGGACCAAATTGCATACAGTTTAATCTCCAATTAGTCTACTACCCTTTTCATATATTGCTCATTTATTCTAATATCCAGTTAGTCTAATTCCCAGTTTGTCTACTGCCCATTTCATCTACCATCCATAAGGTCTAATAATCATTTAATTAATGATTACCGGTAAATGATTATTAGACCATGTGGATAGCAGATGGGCTGGTAGACCAAACAACAACAAACCGGTAATAGTCAGGTGGTCGTCTCACAGTCAGGTGGTTGTCTCATTAAGCCAGGTGTTAAGTAGGGCTCCACACTAACTTCTGTTTCTTGGAGTCTGTATGGGGTCGATTTGTCTATTAAGGGACACCTGTTTGATTTTTGGATTGGTGACACAACCAGAACTAAAATTGGGAGCATAGATGAACCAGATCCCTTTAGACTATTCAGACTAGAGGGATTTATATGAAGCTTGTATACAAAAATGTTGTACAGTCAAATCTGTCTATTAAGGCCACCCAAGGGAAACAGAGGAAGTGGCCACTGAAGGCAGATGACCTTTCTAGACAGGTTCCACAACACACACTTCTCTCTAAAGGGAGACAAAATGCATGACCACTATAGACAGGTGGTCTTTATATAGAGGTAGCCACTAAGACAAGTTTGACTGTATGAATTCACGTATATCGCAAGGGCATATATGTATGCATTGGATAACAACATCGAATGTGAAATGTTAAAAACAGAAACTAGATTAGAAACGGGTCAGATATGCCAGGACGGCTGATCAGTTATCTTGTCAGTGCCCACTCAAGACATGCCCCACCCAGTTGTACCATTTTGTATGATATCGAGGGTTCAGTGACACAAAGACGTAAATCCATATTTTGCCAAAATGAGTATTTGATATCAAATTGTTAAGAAAAATGTGGGCTTTCCAGGAAACACAAAGACTTAACTTCATGCAACACCCCATTGAAGTCAATGGCTAGTGAAACATAGACTTAACTCCTTAAGGCCCAAGTGCTCAGTGACACATAAACCACTTTTTCTCAGAATGGCAAAAATGGAATTACGTCTTTGTGTCACTGGCCCCTCCATATGACGTTCAGACTTGAGCAGGACCCTGATTCTTTATCAAGTTTTCGTTCAAAATGATGCTTAAACACGTTTTGTTTTACCTTTTGTTTAAAATTTGCTATGTCATTCTTATACAGCCATACAGTGATTTTTGTCGTCTGAACGAGGCTAACTGTTGATGAAGTGAACATATTTTGATCAATAAGGAGACACGTAAACACCCCTGGCATGGTGCTATAAGCGGTCACAATTAATTAATGACCACACTTCAGACAGACTGTCTGTCTGCTTCCAAATCTGGTTATGTGCCAGAGACAATGCAGGAGATTAAAGGCATAGTGGCTACTTAATAAACAAGGGCGGATTGAAGATCAGTGCCCTTATGACAAGCCGTCATGACGTCACATTAGAGTACCGAAGCTGTGACGTCATAAAAAGCAATTTTTAGAATTTCTCAATTTGTTCTTCATTTTCCAAAAGAGCATCAAAAATAATGTCCAAATGTCGAAACCAATTTAATATGTTGAGTATTGGCTGAGATATGACCATCTGAATAAATATATTTCCTATAGGAACTCAGTGTTATTTGCTCTGGCTCCTAACCATTACGAGCCAGAGCAAATAAAGAAATAAAGACAAAATTGAGAAATTCTTAAAATAGATTTTTATGACGTCACAGCTTCGATACTCTATAGGCCTGTCATCATCAAACCGAAGTTGCAAAATAACCCGCTATTTTAACTAGCCCAATCTCAAAATAGCCAGCTAATCTGCATCTTCATCAGCCCGCAGTTGCAATTCGAGGGTTATTCAGTCGAGAAAATATCCCGAAAAAGCTTGGTCTTGCGCCCGTCTTCATCTAGTTTGTGATGAACTTATCAGTCTGGTAAAGACACAATTTTGAGCTTCGGGAAAATATCCTGAGTCTGAAAATAGCAGGTTATTTTGTAACTTTGGTCTAATGAAGACGGGCTTTAATGGGCAACAATCTTATTTTGCGTTGTCCTTATTTTCATTTGCACATCTATATATTTGGTTTGTATGATGCAGGGATCGACACTATGACCAGACCTCAATTTGTAAAAGTTTTTACATAGCTAGACCCATACACATACAGACTGTAAAAGGTTCGATCCGTACCTCCTACCACAAAAGCTAGTGGAGCCAGCCTGTATTATAAAATCCATGTATAAGTTCCATGATGTATGGAATCGTACTCAATTGCTGCATACACATGTAACTGGAATGTCCACAAATTACAGATCGTATCTCCTTAAAGCGTCACTGTACTACTTGTAGCTACTTGCTCCTTCTATATAGAAACAATGCCTAATCAGTGACCATTGGTCCCCAATGGTCCCCTTTTTCTCATGTTAACTGAGAGCTGATTTGATGAGATAACCACCAGTCAGTGATCTTGCTGGGTGGTCTAATTCCTTCTGGCCAAACTAGTACAGTCGGGCTTGAATACAGTACTACAACTTTTATGACATCATACATGTATCTTTTCTATATTTTGTGATCATTATGCAAACGTTTATCAATATCCTTCATGGTTTTTTGCCAGGAAACAGCAATTAGAGACAGCTGAGTGTTTGCCGTTCAAACGCCCTCTCTTTTCCCCTGCCTCAGTAGTATTGCAACACAGTACGTATGTCTGACATCACTGGTGAAGCGTACACAGAAATCTCAGTAAATTAGGACAAAGAGTTTAGTTCAACGTGATGGTTTCAAGAAAAACAAGCGTATTCTGTTTCACCATTTTTGCTAGATATTGATTTGCAATGAAATTGGTACTAGTAGCTGTTGAAAATAAGTATGTCATCCATGCAAAAAGAAATCAGTTTTGGTTTCGATCAATTTCAGTTTTAAAGAGAAAAAAAAGAAAGAAAAAACCCTGATGTAGTATAAAATTTTGATCCGGTACATCAAAACCCCAGTGCGACTTAGCTTCCATGCGCTCCTTATTCTACACAAGCATGTATGTGTCCGTTGACTCGTCTACTCAACAAGTCATTTTTATGTTTACAGAGAGTGTATTTAAATTGTAAAATCGGTACCGTATCTCCTTGAAGAAGTAATATATTCCCAGCTCCTATGTTAAAAGACAGTATAGCCACAGGCAATTATCACAGGCAACCTCTTACATCAAGAGCAAAACATGTTCTGGTGATTGGTAAACTTCAATACCTGTAAAATGTGAGAAAATTAAAGATATTGACAACGCGGGGAAAGGGATACACTGTCGGCCTGCAAGATTGCAAAGGCTTTAGATTGCACTTCTGCAAGCTTGCAGGGCATGTCTTCTTTGCCTGCACGCTTGCAAGCATATCTCTATTTGCCTGTAAGCTTGCAGCAAGTTTGTTGTAAGGGTGCGAGCAAGTTATGCAAGCATAATTTTGTGATGTAAGCTTATTATTAAAGTTTGCTGCAAGCTTATTATTAAAGTTTGCTGCAAGGTTAAGTTTCTGTTAAGGGTTTAAAAAACGAACAGGGTATCCCACTCCCAACACTTCATGACACTTACTAGCACCTGAATATCCTACAACGTCATAATCCCAAACCTACTTTCGTTAAATGAGGGTCAGGGACAATGACGTTATTATTGGTAAAATCAAATTCCTTCAAAATTTAAGAAAATCAAAGACAGCGAGAAAGAAAGAGATGGAGAGAGAACGGAGTTATATCCCAATCCTGACACTTCATGATAATCGCTAGCACCTGAAATTCCTACAACTTCATTATCCTAAACCTACGTTCATTAAATAAGGGTCAGAGACAATGACGTTATTACCAGTAAACTCCAATTCCTTTGAATTTAAGAAAATCAAAGACAGCGAGAAAAAAAAAGAAATGGAGAGAGAACAGAGTAATATCCCACTCCTGCCACTTGATGATAATCGCTAGCACCTGAACATCCTACCACGTCATAGTCCAAAACCTACTTTCGTTAAGCGAGGGTCAGGGACGATGACGTTATTACTGGTAAACTCAAATTCCTTTAAAAATTTAAGAAAATCAAAGACAGCCAGAAAAAAAAAAATGGAGAGAGAGAGAGAGAGAACAGGGTAATATCCCACTGCTGCCACTTGATGATAATCGCTAGCACCTGAAAGTCCTACAACGTCATAATCCGAAACCTACTTTCGTTAAACGGGGGTCAGGGACAATGACGTTTACATACCTGTAACATTTAAGAAAATCAAAGACAGCGTGAAAGAAAGAAATGGAGAAAGAGAGAAATGGAGAGAGAACAGAGTAATATCCCACTCTTGACACTTGATGATAATCGCCAGCACTTGAAAGCCCTACAACGTCATAATCTGAACCATCCTCTTGTGAAATAAGGGTCAGGGACAATGACGTTGAGAAGGTCAGTGATGTGCATCCTACAGGAAAATGGACAAAGCTCAAGGATATCAGCTGCTGTATCCTTGACCTAACTTCACACCTAGACAGCCTCGTTCAGACACGATGAAATAAACGGTTAAAAAAAATACAACCGTAGAAAATTAGAAAAAATAGGACAATTCTACAAGTGACTGAATGGCAAACGTGGGTTAGAGGCAAGAGCGTCGCACATAAAAATCCCTTTAAGCATCACACGTATGGTTGATATATTAAAGATACTGAAATTTAAGGCATATTACAATACAAAAATGCACTTTCCTGCAGCGTGTTATATTTTTCCAAAGTCTTATCGCATCAGGTGTAAAGGAGACTTCAAGATGAAGAGTTCTGGGAACAAATCAATTATAGGAGGTAATTACAAGCATAACAGGACTGGTCTAAAAAGCAGATCCTGGCGGACCAAACATGTAGGCCTATGTTTATGTTTGATAAAAGATACATAAATCTGAAGCACAGTAAGATACATCACGACATTCTGCATTTTGCCCCATCCTTGTTTTTTTAACGCTGGTTTGTCCCATTAAGTGTGAAAAGGGCTTAAGAATTGAGAAGTTATGGAAGAAATCAATTATGGGAGTCCATTACACTCATCAAGGGACTGATCTGAAATGTAGCTCAAGGAGGACCTAAATGTACACCATAGTTTAGGGTATCACTTTAAAGGTAAAGACCAGTAATGGTCATGCGATTGCATTGTGAAAGAAACGTTGTGGAATCGATCAGAAAAGGTTGATCATCTAGCATCTAGCATCTGCAAGGTTCTGGAATCATCAAAATGATAAGAAATTTGGCCCATTCTTTGTAAAGTTACAAGCACTATACACAGAAAGATGTATATGGGACTACCCTATATCTCTCACACGACCATGAGAGAACCAAATTTACCAAATATATGAATTAGTAGGCGGTTTCCCGGCAATTTTTTTATCATCATGTATTAGTCAAAACATATTCTTTCACATGATTGGTAATGAGAGCTTCCATTTCATTTTTTGAAATTGGGGCGTTTCCAATACTGGTCTTTATCTTTAACCATTTTTGTCTCCAGAATATAGAGCAGATGGTAATTAAATCTACATTTGAAAGTCTACTAGCCTAGATACATGTAGCATTCTTTCATCTTCATCATAACCACCTCAACTGGATCATTGTTTCAATTTCATCACATTTAATCTCCCGTTCTCCTTTTTGTTTGCCGCTTATGAAAATGAGCTGCCCTTGTTTTTCTTTTTTCTTCCTTCACAGGTGGGGTATGACGGATTCAATGACACATGCTCAGGCAACAATTGTCCCTAGTCAATATCTTACACTGAAGGAATTAGGAATATCAACCATGGGCCAGACACTACCCCTAGAAGCATTACCGCGAAATCCCCTCTAGTGCTATCTCAGGTCAGCTGTACCAGTATGATCCCATAACTCGCTGCACTGTTGGTTCTCGCATCAAGTTTTCGGTCTGCGAAGTGGAAATTAGGTGTTGTGCAATAAAGAGTATGCTAACGCAGAAAATTCATCCGTTCAGTATCGCTTTAACCCAATTTGACTTTTTCAACCCTGAACCAAACACTTAACGTATAGTAACCCCAACTCTTTAAAGGTAATAAAAAGTTTTGGGAAATTTTGAAAATTGGGTGGATAGTGCATCTTTACAATGTTGATATATTTGGATGCCCCTGTGGATGTATTATAAGCACTAACAAAATTAACCCCTAAAACACTTCTGTTTTCGAGAAAAATTGAATAATTTTTTTTACCGGTGCTCGATCCCGGTAATGTTGATAAATTTCAAATAGCGCCTACGGCCGTACAATGGTAGCTGCGACCATGAAAATCTCAGAATATGTAGTTGTGATATATAATTTCCAAACGGTAATAGCTAATCGGTCGATTTTAGTCAAGAAACATCATTTCATAGCTAAATTGATATCTTGACCTAGAGAGGGAGCTATACAACATAAAGAGTTTATTATTTATAATTTCATAACTTTAGACTTGATTTCAACCGGGACAACGATCAATGAATATTGTAGGAACGTATATTCCAATATGTTAATTTGAACCAAATTCATGACCCCATACCAAAACTTTGTAATACCTTTAACATTAACCTAAAACCAAAGAGTAATCCTAATGCTACATTCACAACTAAAAAAAGCTTGGGGTTAATGTTACTAGAGCAATTGTCACATTAATGTCTCATGGTAATGCTTCGGTCGGAAAGGCTTCCAAGAATTTCTCCCTTTCCAGACAAAATGACTCAAAATTTTGCAGGAAACCATGAAATTGTACCAGTTAAAGAAGCTTGTAGTCCCATGTGTTCCATTTCATGGGGCCTCTACAACAGCGGAAACTGAACTAAGCAACATTGATTTACCAGCGCTGTAGACATGTAGTCCCATGTGCTTTCATTCAAGGGGCCTATTGGGTGGAGGAAAGTGAGTTAAGTAACTCCGACTCCAACAAAATTGTTTCAATAGCAATACAAGAGTCTATAGAACTCCTCATATAAATCAGTTACCTGTTTATAATACATCCAGTTTTAGAGCATTTTGCAGCACCCTATCTTAATTATACCGGCATATATATCATTTATACCCCCCCCCCCCCCCCCCCCAAAAAAAATAAATAAAAAAAAATAAATAAACCACTTCTTAAGCACCCAAACTCAGATCAGACTACCCTAGATTGTTCTATACATTGTCCTTTTGCTTTGGACCACCCAAGGTACATGCAAGTCTAATGCAGTCACCAGTGGATCATGTGCTAAGCATCCATGGACCAGTAACCCAAAGCAGATTACAATTACTGATATACAGTACAATCAAGAGCAGCGAAAGCTCAGCAATGATTCAGATATGTACTTGAGTCAGCACCTCAGACACATCCAAGGCGGCCCTAATTTTGTCTTAACCCTTTCATACTGGGACAAAGGGTGTCTCTGGTTCAGACCCGAGTTTGTTCACAGTTCTGGAGAGCAATATCTTTTGAAATATCTCCAGATGACTTGGTCTGCACAGAAATTTGGGAGTCTCAGATCAGATTATGTGGAGTACGTAGCATTTGTACTTCAAAATCATATTAAAAACATGACTATCAATAACTAATTAAAGAATGAACGGTATTACAAAACATGTTCCTGCAATGCTGCAAGGCCAATATCCTACACTAGTAAAAAATCCCAATTCCATCCTTTAACTGCTAGGCAGAATCCTAACTCTGTCCCTTAACTTCAACTAAAATCCTAGTAAAAACCTCACCCTTGCCCTACATCCCATGCAAAATGAAGTCTTTATAGTAAACTTCTTCTTTACTTTTTTTTTGCTGGAGCAAATAAAGAGATCTTCAGGCCTTCCAATCCAACAATTTCTGGAGCAAGGTATATGAATTTCACATGCACTGCTAATACATTCAAACCAACCTTGTGCACCGGACAGAATCTCCAGTTGTCGGAACATCCCGGAGAACCATCACCACATCCAGTCCAGGACTTGGTCTGCTTCTGACGTAATGTCTTGCGGGTCATTGAGCTCCTGGTGAGGCCACTGATGAGACCACCTCCACTGGACATGCAGGTGGCACGACTGACCAGTTGACGGGAACTGTCAGTGAACCCTGGCATAGACGCTGACCGGTAGACACCAAGGTGGCCACCGACCATACCTCCTCCGAGGTAACGGTCATCCAGGCGTCCTGGATGAAGCTTGGTCCTGCGGTCATTGTCAATCATGTCCAGGAGTTCCTTCTGGTTTTCTTCCCCAAATGGGACTCTGTTTCCTGTCGGTGTATCAGCTACAATAACAGGTATGGACATTGTGGTTGACTGATCAGCAACCTTTGGCTTTACTTCTTCTACAACGACATCACGGTCCACTCTATCACTTTTCTTCTGTTTCCCAACTTCAGAATGGGTATCACGTTCCAGTCCTTTAAGAGAACCGTCAGATAGTTTCTCAGAGTTTTGGAAATATGAAGAATTATTTTCTGATGAATCTTTGGTATTATCTCGACAGACACCTTTTTCATTAGTTTTATGATTTGCATTTGGCCCTTGCTTCCTTGAACTGTCAAAGATATCGCAATTCTGTTCCTTTCCATTCACACGTAGTGGCAGCTTTGGAGATTGGTTTGCATTTGATTTTCCAGCTTTATCATGTTTTTTACGACGTGCCCTTGCTGGTAATTCTGGGGAACTCTGTCCAGCAGAGTCATGGCTATCTTCAGAGTGAAAAAACCTCTGGGGAGAAATTGGAGCTGATGATGACTGCCTCTGGTGTTCTACAGATTCACTGCTATGCCTGACTCCTATTATCAGTGGAGTTAGGTCTGGTGACTTGGGTCTAATCGTAGTCGTGTCCTCTGAGCTAGCAGCCCTCCTCCGGGAAGACTTTGCTGGTAGTTCAGGTGAAGGTGGGTCATTACCCCTAGATTTGCAGCCGTTGAGGTGCTTGTGGTGGAGGTTTGGATGGGACATGGCACCCGTTCTTCTTCGATGAGCATAAGCCTCGCGAAGCTGGACATGTCCATTGGCATCTTTTGATTGTATCACTGGTGGTGAGCCAGAATGCATAGGTACCAAAGGATCATGTTGATTATCTATGTCATCGCCCTTTCTTGCGGTAGGCTTCTCTGCAGAATTTGTTCTTTGGAACCTTGAATCCTTACTACTAGCGCCTGAGGGGCGTTGGTGATGCGTCTCTTTTCCTTTGTGCTTTGGGGACCCAGGATCCTGCATCATATGCACATCCTTTGCATTTGGTGATTGGTGTCCGTGACCGGTATGCCGATTTGGCTCCTTTGATCTTGGTGACTTTGGAACTTCCGCATGATGCATGTACGATTCTTTAGACTTTGAGGAATTCGGCCAAAAGCTGAAATGGGAGTCCTTGACCTTGGGTGATTTCGGAGACAGGGGAGATCTGGGAGACTGCGGCTTAGCGTGATGCATGTATGAGTCTTTAAGTCTGGGAGATCTGGAGGAATCTGCATGATGAATGTAAGAATCTTTAGATCGGGGTGAGCCACTGGAATCTGCAAGGTGCATGTACGATTCCTTAAACTTTGGTGAACATGGAGCATCGTGTGACCTCTGTTTTTCCTTGCTCAATCTTAATAGACCATCCCTGCTCAAGAAATTCCCCTTCCCATCCTGGAAATTGGGGTGTGCTTCTGCATAATTGTGATGGTTGGAAGAAATATCAATCGGATGAGGCACAGGCTTCGGCTCCATGCCTGACCTTGCACCGCCTAGGTCCGGTTGGTCCTTGCTCTCCTTGGAGTGTGTCCGCATATGCTCATGAGAGAGGGATCGCTTTGCTTTCTTCCCCGATCCATGAGGGTTGCTGAGCTTGGCACTGTGTGCATGCATGATCCTGGTATACTCCTAGCTGACGTTTCAGAATCCAAAGCACATCGTGTCCTTTCTGGAATAACAAATCACACTTAAATATCTCCACCGACAAACTTGACAACTTTCAAATGAACATGATATCCATGGGGTACAGCACAGAGTCTGAAATTCATGAGAATAACCTTTCAAACCTTCCCTGTCTGATACATTTTTTTCAGAGTACATCCAACATCGTGCCAGAATAAAATGAGTTAATTATACGCTTCCAAAGCCCTATAGTCTATAAACATCATACTAAGTATGTAATATATCCTTTCGTTATAGGTTATGAACCTATATATACATTGTTTTTCCCTGAAACCATGTAAATTGTGTTGGCAATGCTGCACCTTCCTTGACAAACTGCTCAATACTTGGCAAGTCTTTGACGTCCGCAGAGCAAACAGAACTTTAAAGCGAAACGTGACTTGGAAAGCACCACATGACCGTCTCAGATCTTTCCAGATAAAAACAAAACAAGTCGATCCGAGCGGCGGCACGTCATATCACCATGATCTCTGTAAGGAAGTCCTCATCAGCATATGCATCACATCCCATGACAGTCATTAACAGAGCCGTGGTTAGTCGTAGTTCGTTCGTCCTGCGTTTACCGCATATATCATTCCTGTAGGGTAACTAAATGTGCTTGTTCCTGGTGATTCCTGCAAACGGGGATGCACAAATGTACTTGTAACTGTAACCCTACGTGGCATGAAAAGTTTGCATGAAGTCTCTACCAGACAACTTATGATTGGCCAAGTTGGAGACTATGTTGAATTCCTATTCCCAACGGCATGGAAATCAAACCCACTCTGTTAACTGCAGGGGAAAAGTTATGTACTGCAGTTGATGTGCCAGCTGCAGAAAGTCTTGCGAGAGAGAGAGAACAACAAGAGAAACAAGCTCACAACTCGATGGGCTATACCATTTGCCCTGAGAGGGGGGTTTCCTGCCACAGGAAGTGAGGGTGAGCTGGGGAGGAAATGAATATGTAGTCATTGACAAACTGAATCATCTCTTAGCTTTTCTTACTTTCGCTTCTCTCAGTTGCCCCCCTCCCCAAACCCTGTTCAACCAAAGGTCATTGCAAGGAGGTTTTACACGATGTAGAAATTTCCCCTTGTATTAACATTGTTCACTAAACTCACGCTGATTCACTGACGGTAAATTGTTAATTTAATTCATTATCGTCATGCTCAAATGACATTTAGTCACAAACAATGCATTTCTTTGGTTTTGAGTTTTTTCCGGCCATTGCAAAATCATATAAAACTGAATAATCTAACAAATAAACACCTCTGGTTTGACAAATAAATACCTCTCGTAACCTTTGGCTTAACAAAGTTTTGTCATACCTGACAGAATTTTATCACAAACAATTCAATTTCTTTTGTAACTGGGCAAATTCACAAAAGCCAAAGGGCTGACAAAGACTTCATACATCTAACAAATTCTATAATATTTTGCAACATACATATTGCTTAAATTTGTATTCATAACAAAACTATATTATATTCAACTGCAAATATGTAGCTGCATGACAAAACTATGATTGAAACTACAAATCTGTAGTTCTGTTTATATGATTCTTATGTTGTTCATATTAAATTTATAAGATCCCTTTTGTCTCATTATTTTATTCAGTTTCATAACTCTATAAAGTACTTAACTTTAGCCCATGGATGTGTCACACCACAGAAAGCAGATCATTTACATTTTCAGCGAAATTTCTAATAAGCTACAATTTCCTTTCAGAGGAAATTCACCATAGCAACTCTATACAGAACTCTATACAGAGACCTGACTGTATTTCCACCAGGGGATCATTATCTAGCAGTCCTAATTAGTAATCATTATTTTGTCTATTGACAAGCAGAAGGACTTGAACTCTCTGTTAAAATATGAGTTGTCCTTCTAGCCCCAAAAAGATGATTCACCATCATTATCATTGGAATGAGTTTTTGTTTATTACAATAAGTGTGACAAAACGAATGATTGAAAGTACAACTGGCTACAAATGCAGGGTGGGGGGGGGGGGGGGGATTTTATCATCAAATCTTAATCATTAATGCTACATCAACTAAGAGAATCAAAACTTTCAAGTGTAACGCCTCAGTTTTCCTACACTTGAATTCAACAACAAAAAAGTGGTAGGAGAGGGCAGATGGAAGGCAGACAAGGGATGTATAAATCTTAAGAAAGAACCATTCCAAAGATTTCACAGTTCTTGGATTACACTTCCACAGCACTTAATAGATCTAACTGGCTCAGAAATTGGCCCGGAAAGCTTAGGTAAATGGCTCCCTTTTCGTAAAAGATGTCAGACAATCCATTTAGTATCAGAGAAGACCCCTGCCAGTTGTTGTTGCATCGCATCTTTAATAATGAGCCTTAATGGGTAATAACATAAACCGAGATGTTCAATCTACAACAAAATCTGTAGCAAAGTCTGTTGAGAAAACCAGAACCTTTACTATGCATACAATTTTAAAGAATTTTGGAAGTGTTCTTAGGTTATTCGTAGACTTTATAACATAACTGGTGTAAAAGCAACCGTAATGATGTTTTTAGTGTTGGTTGCGAAGCAGCACTGTGATTCAGGATAAAAATACAGGAGGCACGCACAGACGTTTGTACAGTCCTCTACATAATAGGCCTGTCGTCATCAGCTCGAGTTTGCCAAATTTATAACTCGCTATTTTAACTAGCCCTATCTCAAATTAGCCAGTTAATTTGCGTCTTCATCAGCCCACAGCCCGCTATTTGGTTAAAAAAAAAATTCCAGAGAAATCTTGGTCTTGTTTCCAAAATATAGCCTATTTGCGAAATAGCGGGTTAATTTGCACCCGTCTTCATCAGACAGAAGTACGGAGCCAACTGCTCGATCTCACCATGCACAGCGATTTACGGTTTCCTGTGTTTGTAAATAAACTGTACATGTATGTACGATCGGATGCGTAGCACATGTTTTACAGCGCGGGTAAAACCTAAAATCTGTGCACTGATACAGTCGGTCACTGAAGTGCGCCTGCATGCGCCAATCTCTGGTTTATTTTTTCGAGCTAGTTTGTGATGAGTGTATCGGTCTGGTGAAGATGCAATTTCGAACTTTGGGAAAATATCCTGAGTTTTAAAAAAGCTGGTTATTTGGCAAACTGGAGCTGATGAGGACAGACCTATGATGGAGATACCTACTTCTGCAGGAAACCACATAAGTCACATGCACAACGACCCACAGTCTAGAGTATCATGCGGAAAACTCTTGCATAAACTGCGTAATTCGATTAAAGAGAACATGCAGGATTCGAAAGGAAAGAAATGGAAAGAGATATACATTGGAAAAGAAAAGCAAAGCATTTTCATGTGCTTCCACTCTATACTATTAGTTAAAAATTAATGCCTTTCTCAACAACCCTTTATTTTACCCCAATTTTCCTTTTAATCACTAAAATAACTTACAAATATGTTGTACAGCACTTATTTATAAAGAATACAAGAGAATAAGGAATAACGATATGGAAGAGTTTGAAAGACAAAAAAAAAGGACTCCTTAAGCTTTCGTGATGCTAGAGTACATTTTCACAATGTCAAATGAAGATTTATATCAATATATTTTCAAAAGCCTCAAAGGAGCTAGCCCCTACCGGTTTTGCAGCATCATATCTGAACGAGAATTAATTGGTAACAACATAATTCATGATGTTCAATCTACAACAAACTATGTAGCAAAGTCTGTTGAGATACAAAAATTAATAAACCAGAAGCTTTACCATACATCAATTTTAAAGAAATTATTCAAGTTCAAGTTATCCAGAGTTTCCCTGAGCAGTGCTAAATTAGTCAATTACGTCATCGACATTTCGCAATACCAGTAAGCGAAAGTTCCCTACTACAAAAATGACCACTGCAAACAATATAGGACAGCTAGGGTCAGGAGAGTTTCTACTTTAAAGGTAATATGTCCCATTTGCAGGCCAAAAAGATGAAAAGTTTAAATTCCAAAGGCATTTGAAAGATAATACTAATTTAGTCACTCAATAGTGTCTGACAGTGAAGTCTAGCAAGTAAACGGGTTTCCTTGCATAATTTGAATATTAGGACACTGCTGACGTTTAAATTTCACAGATAGGACATACATGACATATTCATAATTCCTGCAAAGTTCTACAGAATTTGATGTTGGCTGCAAAAGGGACATAGTATCTTTAAAGTATTTTTGAGTGTTTCCATGTCTTGTAGAATTAGACACAATTTGGGAGAAGGTGATGGGATGTATTCACTTAAAGTGTTTGTCCCCCTTCTTCACGAAGGTGCTATTACTAATTAACATTTACTGGTGAGAAAAGCAGAGTCATAAGACGACTTCTGGTTGACAGATCAATTAAAGATTTGCAAAAATCATCCCCACAGTTTAATGTCGTGTATGGAACTCTTCTCCTGTTATTGAATTGTGCTTAAATAAATTCTTTGCTCCAAAAGGGTTAACTCACATCACTTGTACAGAAAGGAAAACAATATGTATATACAGTGTGTAATTTGATTGGAAAATTATACCTGACATTCAAATATTGTTATGTTTGTTTTTTACTTCTGTTTTTAAAATGCATACATGTACCAGTATATAACAAAGCATTAAAGGTAATACAAAGTTTTGGTATGGGGTCTTGAATTTGGTTCAAATGAACATATTGCCCAAAAACCTTTCTTTTTTGAGATATTCTTATTTTACTGTCTTTGGTGGAGTATATTTTTGTACCATTTATGTGTATTTCTTCCTTGCCCCAGCTGGGGCGTTTAAGAATTAAAACAAACCTGTCAAACCTTTCAACACTGGACCCCTATGAATCACATGATACATTTTGTTCCACATTGTCTGTTCCACCTTGTCTATTCAGTGAACATTTTGATTATTATTTTAAAAACACACACACACACACAAACTCCTTGTCGATCAGGGTTAAGAGACTTTAGGCCTGTCCTCATCAGCTCGAGATTGCCAAATATCCTGCTATTTGAACTATCCCGATCACAAATTATCCAGTTAATTTGCGTCTTCATCAGCCCGAAGTTGCAATTAGAGTGGGATATTTGGTCGAGATAATCATCCCAAGATATCTTGGGCTAGTTTGCAAAATATCCTACTATTTGGCAAAATATCCTGCTATTAAGCCGGTGCGTCTTAGCCAGCCCTATGCACGAACGCTGAGCAAAATATTTCAAGTCTCGAGCTGATGAAGATGTGATTTGTAACTTCGGGATTATTTCCCAAATCAGAAATAGCGGGCTATTTGGTAAACTTGAGCTGATGAGACAGGCCTTTTAACTTCTGTATTATTTCCCAAATCAGAAATAGCGGGCTATTTGGTATTCTTGAGCTGATGAGGACAGGCCTTTTAACTTCTGTATTATTTCCCAAATCAGAAATAGCGGGCTATTTGGTATTCTTGAGCTGATGAGACAGGCCTTTTAACTTCTGTATTATTTCCTAAATCAGAAATAGCGGGCTATTTGGTATTCTTGAGCTGATGAGGACAGGCCTTTTAACTTCTGTATTATTTCCTAAATCAGAAATAGCGGGCTATTTGGTATTCTTGAGCTGATGAGGACAGGCCTTTTAACTTCTATATTATTTCCCAAATCAGAAATAGCGGGCTATTTGGTATTCTTGAGCTGATGAGACAGGCCTTTTAACTTCTGTATTATTTCCCAAATCAGAAATAGCGGGCTATTTGGTATTCTTGAGCTGATGAGGACAGGCCTTTTAACTTCTGTATTATTTCCTAAATCAGAAATAGCGGGCTATTTGGTCAATCTTGAGCTGCGCAGGCCTTTTAACTTTACACACATCACCAGGCTTATCTTTAACCCTGGCTATCGCTGAACTAGATTTGTCGGTGACCTCCATGAATCACATGGTCAACGTCACATGACGACATTGGGGGACGGGAAGGATAAGGATGGGTGATACACAACCAAACTCTTCGGAGGGGGAAGGATGGATAAATTTTGATGTTAGAGGGATTTGAAGGGTGCTTCCGCTCAATGAGACTATCCAGTGATCTAGCGTGAGGGTTCAAGAATAAAAAAATTGGGTCTAGGTCTCTCATCTCTCATAAATGGCTACAATTTTAAAGGTGCTCAATAATGTTTTAATGTTTGACATTAAAGATGAAGTTGAGTTCTGGTCATGCGATTGCACTGTGAAAGAAACATTGATCGTCTAGTATATAAGTATTTGTGTGTATTGCAAGGTTCTGGAATCATCAAAATGATAAGAAATTAGGCCAAGTATTTCTACAGTTACAAACACTGTACATAGAAAGATGTATATGAGACTACATGAACACGTGGCATAAAAATCCGTTCCGATTTTTACGATATTACATGACATATTTAGAATATGAAGGCATTTGAAGAGGAACATGTTTTATCTGATGTTCTTCCACACTTGCATTGTAACAATGATAATGCTCACAAATTAGATTTCACCTCTTCCCAGAACTCAACTTTCTCTTTCAGCTAGATGTCACTAAAATCGATGATGAATATGTCACTGAATTGATGGTGAATACATCACTGAATGGATGGTGAATATGTCACTGAATGAATGATGAATCTGTCACTGAATTGATAAAGAATATGTCATTAAAAAGATGGTGAATATGTCACTGAAGTGATGGTGAATCTGTCACTGAATTGATGGTGAATATATCACTGAATTGATGGTGATTCTGTCACTGAATCGATTTTGAATCTGTCACTGAATTGATGGTGATTCTGTCACTGAATCGATTTTGAATCTGTCACTGAATAGATCACTGAGTTGATGGTGAATATGACACTGAATTGATGATGAATCTGTCACTGAATTGATGGTAAATAAGTCACAGAATTGAAGGTGAATCTGTCACTGAATTGATGGTGAATATGTCACTGAATTGATGGTGAATATGTCACTGAATTGATGGTGAATATGTCCCTGAATTGATGGTGAATATGTCACTGAATTGATGGTGGATATGTCACTGAATTGATGGTGAATATGTCACTGCATTGATGGTGAATCTGTCACTGAATTGCTGGTGAATATTTCACTGAATTGATGGTAAATATGTCACTGAATCAATGATGAATATGTCACTAAATTGATGGTGAATATGTCACTGAATTGATGGTGAATCTGTCACTGAATTGATGGTGAATCTGTCACTAAATTGATGGTGAATCTGTCACTGAATTCTATCTCTACAAGTGTATTTCTCTGTTTTTTCTCTCCTTTTCTTGATTAAACACTTTCATAACTTTTAAGATGCTCATCATCCGTTCAAATGTGTGACTTCGCAAGAAGTGTGCATTGGTGTGATAGTGAGTCACTCTCTTTCTATCAGTACCTCTCTTTCTCTCTCTCTTTCTCCCACTCAAACATTCACACACACACACTTGCCTTTCTATTACAGCTTGCTTTATTCCCTCTTCAGAAAAACCCCCATCAAAGTCTGACTTTCAATTCGATCATCCCTTGTGTGCAGTTGTACAATCCTCAGTCTGCCTTCCCCACCCCCTTATCTCCACTCCCCCTTCCCATCCCTCCCTCTCCCTCTCCCCTCTCTCTCTCTCTCTCTCTCTGTGTCTCTCTCTGTCCCTCTCTCTCTCTCTCTCTTTTACATATCTACCTTTATTCTCTCTCCCCCTCATCCTTAATATGCAATTAGAGAAGCTACAAGTTCAAGGTCTGTCATTGTCATACATGGATGACTAACAAGCACACACAATATGACATGACGGCCCTGCGGTGGCGTGGCGTTGTATCCCTGGATCTGAACGAGGCCCTGGCTTCGCGTGTCACAGACAGGTGCACTAACCACAGGCCCTAGGCATTCAACCTTCCTGGGGTGAGTGCGTTAACACAGTAAAGCTAGTCAGCGATTCGCGCTTACCATAGCCTCCTTTCACGGGGTACAATAATTGAGCACTTTTCCAGGGCCTAATTCACTCGACCTTTTTGAGGTACTTGCAGGTGAGTTATTTGGGTACTACAACTGAGCGATTTCTGGTAACCGCATGCCTTTAGGCACCAAACCTTCCAGGGATGGATGCGTTCTCATGGGAATACAATTCCGTGATTTCTAGTAACCACAGGCCCTCAGCGCTAAACCTTCCAGGGGTGGATGTGTTCATATGACAGTACAATCATAAAGTGATTTGTGTATTAAGCGATAGACGTCATGCACTATTAACTCTAAAAGGGTGGGTGCGTTCACAAGGCTATACGATTCAGTGATTTGTGATATAACCAAAGCCTTCAGGCAATACCTTCCAGGGATGGATGCGTTCTCATGGGAATACAAGTCAGCGATTTGTGGTAATGACATGCCTAGGCACCAAACCTTCCAGGGATGGATGCGTTCTCATGGGAATACAATAGAGCGATTTGTGATCACCAAAGGCAATACCTTCCAGGGATGGATGTGTTCATATGGCAACATACATATGTAATTCAGCGATTTGTGGTATAACCACATGCCTTAGGCACCAAACCTTCCAGGGATGGATGCGTTCTCATGGGAATACGATTCAGCGATTTGTGGTAATGACAAGCCTGGAACACTAAACCATCCAGAGATGGATGCATTCACACGCAATACAATTCAGCAATAAGACGGGGACTTTATATAGGCATGACACCGAACAAAATTGAGAAAAGTGGGAGAGTCATGTCTGTGTACCAGCACCTCATGTAGGATACAAATAGTGAAATTTCCTTTTTCATGACTTAGGCCTACACATAATTCATCTAAATCGACAGATAATCAACATTTTCTGGTTCATGTTTATTTTCATAATAGACTAGATTACTAACATACTCAAATTTATGGATGTTTCTTTCCTTAGGCGTGTCTGCACTATCTCGAGATTGCCAAATATCCAGCTATTTGAACTATCCCGATCGCAAACTATCCAGCTAATTTGCGTCTTCATTAGACCGAAGTAGCAAATAGCTGGATAGTTGATCGGGATAATATCCCGATCCCATCATGCACAACGATTTCCGGTTTTCTGTGTTTACTCGAGGTCAGTGGTTGTACTAGTGCGCTGAGCGGTATAGATCGCATGTGCGAACCGGAAATAGTTGACTCCGTACTTCGGTCTAATGAAGACGGTCGCAAACTATCCCGCTAGTTCGGAAATAGTGGGATATTTTGCAAACTAGACCGAGATATCTTGGGATATTATCCCGACCAACTATCCAGCTAATTTGCTACTTCGGTCTAATGAAGACGCAAATAGCTGGATAATTTGCGATCGGGATAGTTCAAATAGCTGGATATTTGGCAATCTCGAGATCCTCTTGAGACCTAGTAACGAGATATTCCATTAACCTGTTATTAATAAATGAACAATACTTCGAATCCAGTCTGCAAATAGCTCTTGTTGCTATGTTGGGAAAGCCTCATGCAATCTCTCAGGTTGTCAAGAACAACCTTTGTTTAAAAAGTATGCAAAAAATGTGAATATATTAATTAGTAAACTGGTCTATTGAGTATGAGAGCAGACAGGTATCAATCAAAAAATATTGGTTTGAATTCCTTTATTTATAGTCAATTACAACTTTTGTCCATAGTATTCATGTCTAGAAGTCTGTGAGGAAAGCCTTTACACCACAGGGTACTAGGCTTACTTAGTTAAATTTCAGAAAATTAGTTGTGAAATGCCAAGGACATTATGAATTTAGCATTTAGAGTCTTTGGCAATCTGTTGTATCCAGTTTAAATAAGCCTTACAGACACAATTTGTAGAGGCATTGGGGGGAGGGGGGTTCATCCTGAATTTCCCATGAGAAATATGAAATGAATATCCTAAATAAAAAGCTTTGTTGACAAGCTTTCCTGAGTCTGTCCTCCAAGTTTTCAGCATAATTCAACCACTTAAAAAGAAACTTGTGTATATTTAGACCTTTCAATAAAAGTTTTGTCCAAAGAAATGAACAAAATAAGATGAATAAATAAATAAATAAATAAATAAAAAAGATAAATAAGTAAATAGATGGGTAGATAAAGAAAGAAAGAAGAGAATAAAAACCAGATAATTCAATGTTTTCTAAAGCTGGAGGTTCAAAGTACCAGCTGTCTGGATAAGGACTATACTTTTTTCGCCTGTAGAGGGCACTAACTCTAAACATTGGTGTTGCTCAGATTGAGTACTGGTAATGCAAAGTTCACTAGTTCACACAAAATGCATTGAGGTTGTATGCATTAATGCGCTGTCTCATCATTTTGACTCATTGTATGTATTGGAGAGAAAAAAGGGCAGGTATTCTGCTCGCACTTAATTGCTATCAAGATCAGTTGAAATAATCATTTAAATAGGAAGTGAGATCCAAGGTAATCAAAATGCTTTCATGAACAATACAAGAAATATGAAATATGAAAACTACAGTACATTAGTTCTAAAATGTGTTGCTTAGTATTAAAACATGACTTACCTATAGAATGATGCAGCATTTCCAAGTTTGCATGAAGAGCAAAGAAAGGAAAGAGAGACAAAAAAGAAAGAAAATATGTCAACACAGTAACATTTCAGATTATTAGACTATTATTCAAAATTATGCAATAGGCAGCATCTTTGATTTTGATTTTATTTCTGCCATTTTTCAAATACGATAACTGAATAACAAAGAACATATAAACGTAAGGTCTAGTAGAAATATACAAAAAATAATAACTTCATGTCAAAATGTGATTTACTTATAAACAAATAATAACAAACATAATATTTCTATTACATATCATTATAAATTTAAAGTATTATCCAAACTATCTGTGGAAAAAGTACAAGAGACCGCAATCATAAGCAACGTTTGACTAGGACGGCGGTCTCAAAATAAAATCTTGATAGAGGATCAATTATTTTTCTTTCTACATCAATCCTGAAGATAACTATTAAAGACTGTCTGCACTAGTTTGGCCAGGGGGATTAGACCTCCCTGCAAGGTCACTGACAAGTGGTTATCTCATCAAATCAGCTCTCAATTAACGTAAGAAAAAGAAGATCATGGGGGACGAACAGACACCGATTATGCATTGTTTGCTATATAGAGGGCGCAAGCTATAAGTATTGCAGTGGGGCTTTAAGATATGAAAGAGGATGTATATATGGCAACAAGGTCAAGACTGTCGTTGGGTCCGTCTCTTCAGAGCCAAGGAATTTAAATCAAACCTGAGAGCCCCACTCCATCCTAAAAATAAACCATTCTCCGCAACTCCTCGTCTCAGACACAACATCAAACCAGAACAGAGACACCATATGCTCAAGCGTCTGCACAACCTATCTGTATAATTCTCGTCAGTCCTCCATGTACACATAGGCCTACATGTATATCAAAGCTTTTTACATGAACTGCATCTACAAATAACTTTGGTTTTGTCCTGGGACATTACAATGTATGTCTCCTTTAATGTCCGAGTTTGATCAATAAAAAGAAAGTGATTTTTTTTAAATGCCCAGCTTTTATTCAACGTCTTGAATAAATCCTTCCTACGGTATATCATTGCAATGTACAATGATTCAAAAAATCATTTTAAATATACCAGTACCTCAATATGTGCATGTCGTATAGAACTACAGGTACATATAATTGACCAACAGCCAGATATAAGGGCTTGGTATACTCTGTATCAACTCACTAAATGTTCATGATCAAGTGCCTTTTAGAAGTGTTACAACCACACATTTTGTCAAATGCGACAATTTCTTAACTTAATAGCGGAAAGATATTGAAAATGTTCGGACTGAAATGTGCTGTGTAGAACCACATTCAAGAAAATATCAAAACCACTACAAATAATGCATCTTTCTAATAATGTAGTGTACATGTACATCTGTTCACAGAAGCAACAGCAAAAAATGACAAGAAATACACAGAAATTATTCAAGTAGGCCTTGTTTTCTACCCCCATATTTATAAGTTTTCATAACGAAGTCCTCCGGGATGCCATTAACAAGACTGACGCTGTAGCTAATTGAATAAATACTGCCCTCTATAGACATGATGCATCATTTATCTAGTATCCTGGGGCTTTACGAGGTGCTAAAACGAATGAGGGCAAGAGCTATTTAAGGCCCATTAGAGGGAAATTAAGTCCACCCTCAAAAAGCAGAAAGATGACAACAGCAGATCGGTGTATGTTTTGATGAAAATCTGATAAGAGATAAGATTCCATTTCTCTATGAGTTCATTACAAGATGAATATCTGAGCAAATGTCAGGTCAACAAATAAATAGCATACAGTGTGAAAAGCTAAATGCAAGCACACAAATATGGACTCATGGGGAAAATGTTTTTACTTTTTGAGGCGCTTCATGATCATTTTGATGCACTTTTTTTAGGGCTTCAACATTACACCATATCACAGGCACTGATAACACATAGGGCCATGCATCTCACGTTTGTAAAACTGGAAACTTTGTTAAACAATGCCTTCAAAAGGATGAAAATGCTCTCATTTTGGCCATTACCAGAAGAAGTCGTCGACCACTTGAACGCCCTGATGCCTCTGAGCAATGGAACGAGGAAATCAACAGCTGCTATCAGAAAGCAGGTATTCCTTCACTTATGAAACGGGTCCTGCGATCGCTATGGAAACCGCACAAGGCTCGGAGGCATAGCTGATTAATGACAAAGTACTCCAATCGATGAAGATAAATTGCGAGTTAGAGGCAAACATTTGTCATTTATTATGATGAAAGGGAAAACAATAAAATACATGCACGTGTTAAAAATGCAATACCTGTACATGCCTGTATAGGAATACACCATCATATGATGCTTTTGGCGGGGTTTGTCATCAATTGTTGATAATTTGGGATGGTATAAAGTTTTAAAAGAGGTAGGAATATATATTCTCAATTGCTCTAAGCTGCATTTAACACAAACTGCCCAGTAGCTCACTTAAACAAAAGCAAATCCCTGATTTAGCTCCCCGAACAAAATATCTTTTGCAATCTTCCATAAAAAAGTAATCTCTGACATTCAATGAGATATTAAAGATAAAGGTGAGTTCTGGTCATCCGACTGCATTGTGAAAGAAAAGGTGTGGAATGGATCAGAAAAAGTTGATCATGTAGCATGTAAGTATTGGTGTGTACTGCAAATTTCTGGAGTAGTCAAAATCATAATAAATTTGGCCCAGTCTTGGTAAAGTAACAAGCCATATGAAAAACTTTCGTTCATCTGCTCCGCACGCATCGCACCGTGAGCTACAACACGTGAAATTCCTTACCATTTCATGCATTACCTACGCTAAATCACAGCAACAGCCTAACTGAACCCACTTTTAATACCATCTCGGCCGGTGTTTTAAAATTCAATGTTTTCTCTTTAAGATGATATAAATTTGAAATAATTTCATTCATGGGAAAAGGTTGCACTTTTTGCTTAAAAATGTTCCAAAAAAACCTTTCACGACACTTTCTCTATGGAGGTCAACCGATTTTCGCCCAAAATTCATCAACTCTCCATATTCATCTTGGCTGTAGAACTGATTCGATGGCCGAATTGCACCATCTCGCATGTCAAATTAAAGCAGAGGTTTCAACGATTCCAGTTATGTATCATTCATTTTGATTGGATAAGAGGAAAAGGTTGCACTTTTGCATCCAATGATTTGCTGTCTCTCATGTATGCTCCTTTTTGCGCAAGAGCATGAAATATGCCACACTACACGAGTTCCATAGACGTACACATTAGCGTGCGAACTTTTGCGTTGCATGTGATTTGAAACAGTACGTCTCCGCTCGGAATGTTCCCCGAACCTGTCCATTTTGTGTAGTTATTTCTATCAATATGTGAGTTTCAACCTAAAATGTGGAAAGAAGAAGACATGTAGACTGTAGTAATGATAATTAAATGGTGATACATCATGGATTTGTTGTGTAATTTGCCAGTGACCAAGAAGAAACACAAAGGATTTTGTAAAATTATTCGTCGTAAACCTCAGAGCCTGAGAGAGGAATATTCCATTTGATTGTGGGGTTAGATATATAATTAGTGAACTCCTTGATATTGAATTATCGATATGAATTCAATCTTCAACAGTTTTAAAATCTTGTTATTGTTTTTTTGTCGTCTTAGAGTTTCATTAAAAGACATAAACATGCAAATAAAATCGTCCTTGTTTTATGTAATTTATGTTGTGAACAAGACCCATTCTCCCTATTTTGTCATAATGGACGCACCCAGTGACCAGTCGACGCTGTGTGTTACGCGCCAGTGCACACTGCGGTACTTGGTGCGAAGCTCTATGCAGAGTTGACCGGCTCGGTGAGCAATCCATTTTATGAACGAATTCGCCCCAAAGTTTTCCATATGATTGTACACAGAAATATGTATATGGGACTACACAAATGGTGTCGGTGCTAATAACCTTGATTTTCCTAATCTTTCTATACTCATTACTCAGCCCGTTTTCTACCAAAATTGAATGACATTTATTTGTAATCTTGAACATTCAGTGTAAGTTTTGTTTGATTCTGTGAGAATTAATTTTCTTTTTTTTACCAGAACTCACCTTTATCTTTAAATCTCTCCAGATTCCCACAATACAGCAATGCAGCGTATAATCATAGCTTGGGAAATCACTACGCAATCAAGGTATGTGCTTTTTATAATTTTCTATCAGAATACACAGTAGTTTATTGATTGATTTTTCTTTTCTCCTCCTTTTGTGGACCCTGCATTCAATCAATTCTTAATTATACAATTTAAATTGATTTAATGCCAACAATTCCAATATATGCTTCCCACTTCCATAAAGCAAATTACCCAACATGTAGACTGTAGAGTCTACATGAAATTAGTGTGTCTACATTGTATGCACATTTTCAAGTCCCAGCCAAAGGATTAATTGATTGTACATGTAAGTACTCATTAAAGAGAAGGTTGAGTTCTGGGAAGAGGTGACAAATAATTTGTGAGCGTTATCATTTTTATTATGCAATTGTGGAAGAACATCAGATAAGACATCTTCCCTGAAAAGCATGGCTCTTCAAAAGCCTTCATATTCTAAATATGTCATGTAACATCGTAAAACTCTAGGGTAGGATTTTTACGCCACATGTTCGTGTAGTCCCATATACATCTTTCCGTGTACAGGTGTTTGTAACTTTATCAAGACTTGGCCAAATTTCTTATCATTTTGATGATTCCAGAACCTTGTAATACACACAAATTCTTATATGCTAGATGATCAACTTTTTCTGGTCGATTCCACACACCGTTTCTTTCACAATGCAATCGCATGACCAGAACTCAACTTCATCTTTAAAGTCTCTAAATTTGTAAAGCAGTGCAAGAATTTTTTATTAAATGCTATCTTCTTTTACATCTTTGGGGTTAAATTTGCAATTCTTGTTCACTTTGGTTCATCTAATAAACAATTCAATTTTTTCAAACTCTGAAGGGGTGGAAAACAGATTGACTGTTGGCAATTTGAGGAAGCGAATTTGATTAATTTAGAACATGAGAAAAAACTGCTATGAGATAACATTATCTCCAAATCAGCACGTCTTATTCTCGGCTGCGAACAAACAATGCTGAGTGTTATACCTCCCAGTTCCCACACACCTTTCCAATGTGAATTCAAAACCGACAATCCTCACCACGTGATCCGCGAGGCGCTTCATTCGGCATTTCGACAGGAAAATCGGTTAAGTGTCTTTTTCGTCTAGCCCCCGATCCCGCCATCGCCGAGAAAAGACGTAAGAGGCCAACAGCACGACTGAGCATGAATATTTTGGCTGCAAAGCATACATGTTCTCCCTCTCTCTGGGAATGTTTGACTCTTGTCATGAAATTAATTGGTTTTTGACTGAGAGCACCATGACGGTTAGACAGCGTATAAACATGTAATTAGGGATGAATTGCCCATCAATCCATGATTTTCTTTGGCACACCCCCCAGAAGATGCTGGCCTCTAGACTTCATGAATGGATTATGTCATGTTTGACATTAAGATTCCCATACCAGAGCTCAAGATTTGCTTTAACCCTAATAAGGCCGGGCTATTTGAAGTCTTACTACGGCCGGGGGGGGGCCATTATGGCCCCCCCCTAAGATCTCGGCCGTGAAACGGCCGATCTCCGCGAAAATTTGCACACATGTCAAGTGAAGTGTATAGAACAATATGATAATTTCAATTTTTTGAAAAAAATTCCTCATTTGCATATTTATGGTAATTTATGCAAATAACGTCATAAAATCACATTTTTACCCATAAATCCTATATTATTCATATTTAAGCATTCTTTTTCACTACATATATTCATTAGACCATTTGGAACAATAATACGACAAAAAAAATTGGAAGAGCCAGCTTATTCCTTATGTTATCTCTTGTTTTGATAATTTCTTATGTATTTCTTTGTTTTTTTAACATATTTATGTTATTGTTTTTTTTTTTTTTTCATTTCTTCCTACAATTCAACTATTTTGACTCCCAAAACAACCACCTAAACTTTAAACAAGACCCAATAACCAATGTTTGATCTATTTTTAGGAAAAAATGACATTTCCATATGTTTTGTACACAAATCACAAAAATGAGCGATTTTCGGGCTGACATGCGAAGACAAAAGGTCACGTGACCTTGTAACTATAGGTCCGATTTTTTTTATTTTTTTTTTATAGATGCGCAAGACTCTAAAGAAAAAAGTCAGCGAGCGGCGAGGCGCCATCCATATGCGTTCTCGAACAATCAGAAAAATTGTGGAGGGGGGGGCCATAATGGCCCCCCCCCGGCCTTATTAGGGTTAAGGTTTCAAGATGCAGGTGTATATATTACAACCTACTATTCAGCCATTTTACATTTGAGCAAAAATGTGGTAGTATTAAATCACTCCTAAACTGCTTATAAATTACATGAATATATTTAAGTAGTGTTTTTCAGGGTACTTCATACTATTATACTGTTGGCTGAGATCCAAATGGTCTATATAAAAGTTTTATTTTATTTCAATTAGAAAGGTGCCTCCTATAAAATATTCAAGTTCAGGATAATTTATCTTATTGACAATTTAATTGATAAGTTTGAAATTAAATCCATTAGAACGAATGATGAAATATAAATTTGTAAAAAAAACAGTGAATAGTAGAAATAAAACAAAGCCTATGAAATAATTTGAAAGTTCAAAACGGGGAACTCCATTCATAGGAACCATTAATAAATCAATCCGGATCACTGTGACAAACAGTTTGATTGGAGCCCTAGATAACATACTAATCTGAAAATTTAAAGGAAACTATTAATTTTGATTGTCCCGATCCCAAATCTCTTGGGAGTCAGTGAAAAGAATACACAAATGCAAAGAGCGATTTAACTCTGGAAAGCTCCTAAATAGCTCTGGTAAGATCGAGAAACATAGATCAGGGCCTGATCTTATATAAAGAGTTGTGATTGATCTAAATCAATCGCAAGTCCTCCAATCAATCACAATTTTGCATCTCCTGTCTCTTATGTACATAGTTGTGATCGATACCAATTGCAAATAAGTTGAGATTAATATCAAGTCTTTATGAGACATGGCTCTGGTATGTAACACTAATTGCTAAAGAGCTACAACAAAACATGAAGTATCTTTAATTTAAATGCTTAGACTTGACAGATATATATTACAAGATCAAATGCAAGTCAGAGAGAGGGTGTGGACATGGGAGAAAATAAGAGGGAGAGAAGTGGAAGGGGGTAGAGATATTAACATCAAGAGGAGGGGGGAGAGGTGGAGCCGGGGAAGGAGAAAGACAGAAAGGAAAGGAGAATAAAGATATAGACAGAAACTAAGAGAGATAGAAAGAGAAAGAAGGAGGAGAAGGGGAGAGAGACAGAGAAATAAATATAATTGCATCAGTCCTATTAACTAAATGTGACTGTTATTAAAAGGAACATCACATAATTGTCACAGATAGTAACTTGCAGACAGAAAAGAAAGAAAAACATGTTTGGAAAGGTTGCGGTTCGGTTCACTAAATCTCGAACGATGTGTTATGGACATGGAAAATATGACATGATTGTCTGAGAGAGTGACAGAGACAGCAAAAAAATACTATTTCTCCAGAGATTATGGTTGAGTTCACTAAATCCCACAAGCTGCCAGTCTGACATCAAAAATAAATATCATTTGATTGTCAGAGAAAAGGCCATGGAAAGAGACAGATAGAGAGAGAGAGAGACAAAGCGAGAAATCTATTTAGAAAAGAACAATTCACTAAGTCCTAAAAGGGCACATGGCTGACATTGGGAAAAAAGGCCATGACATAACGGTATGATTGCTGAGCCATTGAGACAAAAAAAAAAAAAATAGAGATTATGGTTGAGTTCACTAAATCCCACACCAGTCTGGCATAAATATAAATATAAATATCATGATGTGGTCGTCAGACAAAAAGCCATGGAAAGAGAGAGAGAGAGAGAGAGAGAGAGAGAGAGAGAATGAGGGAGAATAAGACAGAAAGCCAGAGAGAGAAGGAGGCAGAGTGAGATAAGCAATTTTTAAAAGATATACAAAATATCATGATGTGATATTGTGATTGTCAGAGAAAAAGCCATGGAAAGAGACAGACAGATGGAAAGAGACAGAGAGAGAGAGAGAGAGAGAGAGAGAGACAAAGAGACGGCTGAGAAAAGCAATTTCAAAATAGATAGTTTGAACAATAAATTCACTAAATCCTAATAGGGCACAAGGCTGAAATTGAAGAAAAAAGGGCCATGACATAATTGCTGCGACATTGGGACTAAAAGAAAACAGAAACAGGAGGTTAAAGAAGAGAGACAAATGCAATCCTAACAAATACCATTCAATTTATCAGCATTAGAACATAAACCAACCATTGCTCCTGCATCACTTTTCATCTCAAATCCAAATCCAAAGGTCTCTGGTTGCGAAAAAACCTGGGAAGAGGGGTCGCCAGATTTTGCGGAAAGCCTGCATTTCAATATCGAAACAAAAAAATGAAAGACAGCGAGCCCTCAAAAGCACCATGCAGCCTTGCGGATGGAACCCTGCATATCCCTTTCATATTTACTCGGGCAGACGGCGTAATCTGTCTCCGTACGAGTCACATCGCCAAGGAAACCAAGTAATTGACAGAGCAAATTGATGTAACTTAAAACCCAAGCTGCTATTCAGCAGGTTGTAATGTATCAGACCAGCCCGTTGTGCCGGGCCAAGCGCTCTTTTTGTCCAGCATCCTTCTCCTCTGTTTAGGTACCGGTACGTCCTAATCAGCTCAAGATTGCCAAAAAGCCTGCTATTTCTGATTTGGGAAATAATCCCAAAGTTACAAATCGTGTCTTCATCAGCTCAAGATTGCCAAATAGCCCGCTATTTCTGATTTGGGAAATAATCTTGAAGTTACAAATCGCATCTTCATCAGCTCGAGATTGCCAAATAGCCCGCTACATGTATTTCTGATTTGGGAAATAATCCCGAAGTTACAAATTGCATCTTCATCAGCTCGAGACTCGACATCGAAACTTGAAACTCAAGCTCAAGAAATTAGCTCAAGATATTTTTTAGCATAGTGCGAGTCTTCGGGCTGGTGAAGACGCACCGGACAAAATAGCAGGATATTTTGCAAACTAGCCCAAGATATCTTGGGATGATTATTTCGACCAAATATCCCACTACCGGTAATTGCAACTTCAGGCTGATGATGACGCAATTTAGCTGGGTAATTTGCAATCGGGATAGTTTAAATAGCTGGATATTTGGCAATCTCGAGCTGATGAAAACAGGTCTACTGATCTCCCCATCTTCATCTTCCCTCCTATTCTTCAGATCTTAAATTGGATTCATGATATTTTCAGTGTTCTTCAAAAAGCTCAAGTTTCAGCTCTTCGCAGTCGCTAGTCTGAAATCTGCTTGTCTCTCTTAAAACCATGTATAGTTTTGGTAAACCGCAGAGAGCAAATTCATCTGGTTTCTCTCATCTCATCTTCAGGGTGCATACATAATTTGTTCTAACACTATAAAGGCCTTGTATCCTCTGGAAAAGTGCTAAATAAATCCAGTTGTTGTTGTTCTTTTTATCATTATTATTGTTATTATTATTATCATTATTAACAATATCATCATCATTCTCATTATTATTAATTATCATTGTAATTATCATTAGCATTATTATCATTACCATTACCATCATCATTATCATTATCACTGTTACCATTATTATCTTCAATCATTATCATCATCATTATCAATATCATTATCATCATCAACTTTATCATTATCATTATCATTATTATCATTATAATTATTATTATATACCTCACTTAAGTAATCCAGCAATCTGATTGGTCGAAATTGCATTCATAAACTTTAACTGTTCCTGTAAAAACAGACCTATTTTCCCAATAACCATGGTTATTGGGAAAATAGGTCAGTCTCCATGGTTACCCCATAGGTTAACATGTTAAAAAATGGTTTGAGCGATCGAGGATACCGTACGTGTGCGAAGAATTGGTCGGTAATTTCAATACAATTGAATCTCGATCGATCTTACCGACAATTTTATCTTGCATTGTTGACATGAAGACGAAAATAAACTTCCAAAAACAAAAAAACAACATCTGCCAATAGATCTTGATCTAAGTTCGTGCCAATATGCATTGCAAAAGTAAAAGAAGGGCCCGATTAATTGAGCAGCCGCGAATCATCAATCACGCGAAGCCGTTTTCAATCCATTTTAATGTATATATTAGAGAAAACTGTTAGTTATGGTAACAAAGCGCGATAGCCGAGCGGATTAAGGCGCTGATTTTAGTTACATCACCTTTTGTACGCAAGAGATCGAATCCCATCTTCGACAAAAGTTTGTTTATTTTTTATTTTTTAGTCTATTTTTTTTCGGCATATAAAAGTATTAATGACTGCTTTAATATTCGAGAAATAGTTGTTTTTATACGCTCAAGGGAAGGTTAGAATTGTGCTATTGCCCCGAGGCGTAGCAGTCATTAATACTATAGTATTACATGTATATCATTTAGATTATCATTACTATTATCATTATCATCATCATCACTATCGTTATCATTATCAGTATCATGCTCATCATTATAATAAAATACACAAATCCTAATTTCTAAGCATATGTTTAAATTAAAAAAACATGCCTTTGTATAAGCCAAGATAACTACAGGTAGAATATCTGCTTTTGAGACTCACACATAGCAATATATGTCATGAAATTGAACCAGGGCCCTGTTTCATAAAAACATGTTATCAATAAAAAGTTACAATAACTATGATTATAAGCTACTGAAATCATGGCACTTGTTTAACTGTGAGCAAGTTTGTCATAGAAATTTAGCATTTGTTATTGATAATAAGTTTTGTGAAACAGGGCCAGGATATCGATTCTGCTAACAAAATTATTTATGAAGGCGGGCGGTGACATGAAAGTGTTCTAATTGGCAATTTGATCTTCGATTCATCCTACTGATTCTGGCTTTACAACATCTTACGAACCGCAAAGTTAAAGGGATAATTACATACAACTCTTTCTCTCCTCTATTACTTTTCATGACTTATAGAATGACTGGAAATGACAATTCATTTTTAGTTGGTTCCATCTTATATTAATGATTCATTTATTAAGGCTACAAAACTTTCATCTCTGCAGGCGTTTCCATTTTTGTCTATTTATATACATATGTTGCTTTTTGGCCCCAATTCTATGCTTTATTGACTCCTTGTCGATTAAAACCTAGCATAACAACTCGAAGCAAATCAATATTTTCAATAATTTAATAATTTACAATATTTATTATATCAATAAAAAAGACGGGTTCATACAATTTGATAAATTGGACTCATCATCGTGACAGTTTTCAGGTCGGGCTGATTATAGAGTAAATAACAAAAAGCTTCATGACCTATTTAAAGTCATTATTTATCAACTATCGGAACTGATATTTTTGTTGCCCAGTGGCTTATGTGTAGGCGTACCGTGACATTCAGATGTTATTTTTTCTCTCAAATGATTTTTGAGGCTCTGATCGTGCAAATCATTCCTCAAGCTTAGGAAAACATGAGATAAGAGATTGAGAAAATGAGATTGAAAAAGGTGAAATCAATTAATCAATGTTAAATATTGTAGGGAAATGACAACAACAAAAGACCCATGAATATCATTGTGAGGGTGTGTCTCTTTAGCATTCACGAATCTAAAAATGAGCTTCTGTGAATACAAAAATACTACTGGAAAGTACACAAATAAATTTAAAAAAACAGGAAGACTAGAGTACAAGGTAATTAAAAAGACAGATATGGACAAAAAGAATAGAGGTATATAACAGGGATAATGTGATCTGTTTGAACCAGAAGGGTTTAACTCCTACTTTTACACAGACTTAACGCCCTTCTTGCCCAAAGCCAACACAATTGAGATTAAAGGAGAAGGAGTAGCAAAATGAGGACTATTAGAAAGTTAATATGGCAGGTACAAAACAACATGACAACATTCAACTTTTAGGAACTCAAAAAACAGTGAAAACAAAGATGCAAACAACTTTTGTATACCTATCAAAAAATGTAAATTTAAAAAAAAATACACAGGCTTACTAGATGGTAACTCTAACATTCACAACAGTACACTAGCAATTCAAAAATCACCTAACCCTACGACATTACCAGGGACATGCACGGAATGATAATAAAATTCAATAAAGACGTGAATTTGTATTTTCAGTAGTGAAAATCATATCTACTAAGTAGCCATACTTACCTATACCATTAATGCTATTCCCTTACTTTACCCGCTATTTACCGGCAAAGGTTTTCTCCTTAGAGAAAAACACAAAAAGAGAGTCTGTAAACACAGACTAAGTCTTTTTGTGACGTCATACTCCGTCGGGGTCACTGCAGGAAACCCCGACCGTCAGTAGTATATAAGGCCCCGCGCCAATAACACTTCCTCTTTCCAAGGCGCCTGTTACGCCATCATCTAACTCAAGGGGAAGGAGGGCGGGTTTGGTATAGGTAAGTATGGCTACTTAGTAGATATGATTTTCACTACTGAAAATACAAATCTACGGCAGACTACGCCATACTTACCTATACCATTAATGCTAGATTACCACATGTTAACTATGGGAGGAGGGAACACAGATAGATGATGGACCAAAACATAAATAAGTCATCGTGTGAATTCCTTACCCAGTTTAAGATCTTGAGCAAGACAGCACTGCCCTTGCAAACTCAGTCTCAGTCTGAAGTACATCGGACAGGTAGCATGCCGTAAAGGTGTTTGAACTTGACCAGTATGCAGCATTGAGTATGTCCTCCATGGAGGCACCGTTGAAGAGGGCCCATGAGGCAGCAAGGCCCCTTGTGTCATGTGCTCGAATTCTGTCAGAAAGGAGGGCAACCTGGCCCGCTGATTTGATAGCCGACACAATCCAACGAGAGATGGTATCACGAGAGACAGCTTTATGTGGTGGTAGACAACTAACGAAAAGTTGCTCTGATGACCGTAAGTTCTGTGTCCTGTTTATGTACCACTTTAGAGCTCTAACTGGACACCACAGTTTATCTTCAGCGATGGAGGAGAGGGACTGTATAGAAGGAAGAACAATCTCCAGGGGCTGGGATGACTCACGTTGGTTTTTGGCTAAGAAGCGTGCATGTGGGAGGAGCCTTACTTTGTTCTTCTCCCAGCGTATGTGACCTGAGCTGGTGGTAAGTGCATGGACAGAACTGCGACGTTGACCAGAAGCTGTTGTCAGGAGAAAAACTGTCTTGATCGTAAGGTCTTTAAGAGAAGCTTTGTGTAGGGGCTCATATGGGGCCCTACTAAGAGTTTGGAGTACCTTGGGGAGACTCCAGGCAGGAGATAACGTCTTCTTACTGGGTCTAGTAAGAAAAAATGATTTCATTAACCTTGTCAGCATGATAGATGAGGATACAGATTCGCCGTTCGAAAAACCTTTGTGAATAACAGCTATGGCTGACCTATAGCCACGAATAGTGTTAAGTGAAAAACCCTTGTCATAAAGAGAGATAAGGAATTCAGCTAGCTCACCTAAAGATACTTTGGGTGGATCAATCTCTGATTTCCGGCACCATCTGATGTAGTGCAGAAGTCTTGAATCATAGGTGGATCTAGTTGACTCTCGGAGGCACTGTGCTGTAAGATCGGCAGCCCTTTCAGAAAGTCCTGCCGCAAGTGCTGTTGCCCTGTAATTGGCCAGAGTGTTAGTTTCAGTCTCGAAGGATTCGGGTAGTACTGTGTTGTCCCCGGTTGTCTCAGTATGTCCTTTCTGTCTGGTAGGATTACTGGGTAATCGTTCAGAAGGTTCACCAGAGTTGGAAACCATGGTCGACGGGGCCACCACGGGGCGATTAGGAGGGTGGTGGCATTCTCCTCCCGGACTTTGGTCAGTACCCTTGTGATGATTGCAAAGGGAGGAAAAGCGTAGCTGAGAACGTTGTTCCACGGGATCGAGAACGCATCTGTTGCCAGGGCCTTGGGGTCCCTGTGTTTTGTGCAATATGTTTGTAATTGTCTGTTCAGTTCCGAAGCAAATAGGTCGACAGACGGCTGGCCAAATCGATTGAAGATGTGTCTCGTTATCACGGGGTGGAGCATCCATTCCGTCGGTAGATATCTCCCCCGTGATATGAAATCGGCAATGTAGTTGTCCTTGCCCGGTATGTACGATGCCCGGATGTAGATTGCCTGGTTGATGCACCACTGAAGGATTTCCAATGTTAGGAAGCACAGGGTTCTTGATCTGGTTCCCCCCTGATGGTTGATAAAAGCCACTACAGTCTTGTTGTCTGACTTTATGAGGATTGACTTCCCCTCGATCTCTGTCTGAAAATGTAGGAGGGCCCGTTGGACAGCTACCATTTCCAATTTGTTGATGTGCCAATTTCTTTCCAGAGGGTTCCATGCCCCCCCGGTTTGGTCGAGATCTAGCACTGCTCCCCAACCTTGTTTCGATGCATCTGTTAGGATCGTGAGGGTTGGAGGGGGGACTTGAAAAGGTTTCCCTGCTGTTAGATTGGGGAGATGCAGCCACCACTGAATTGCTGCTCGAGTCCTGGAATTGTTGGGAACCATTGTCTTGTTTGCCTGTGACGTTGGGCATAGGTATTTTTGTAGGTGGATTTGGAGAATTCTCATGTGTTGTCTGCATTGAGGTACCACATCCACTAGGCTTGCCAGCAAACCCAAGAAGACCTGCCAGTATTTGACCGAGGACTTTGGGGCATGGAGTAGGTTGGAAGCCGTCTCTTGCACCTTTAGGATTCTGTGAGGTGTTGGCGTTGCTTTTTGACTTTGGATATCTATGGATGCCCCCAGAAATTCCGGGTTCCGGGTTGGGGTTAGTTTTGATTTCTCTCTGTTTATGATAAACCCCAGACTGGTGACGAGATCGATTGTGGTCTGAACCTGTCTGTTTAGTGACTGTTGTGAGAGGCCTAGAATCAGCCAGTCGTCGAGATAGCAGAATATTTTTATCCCTCTCTCTCGTAGTGCGGCTGCGACTGCTCTTACTATGAGAGTGAAGGTGCGAGGGGATGAGCGAAGTCCGAAAGGGAGGGCTTGATAGACATATGTTCTTTCCCCTATCGCGAAGCCGAGCAGATTCTGTGACCAGGGGGCTACAGGGACGTGTAGGTAGGCATCCGACAGGTCTATAGTTGCTGCCCACTCGTTGCATTGGATGAGAGGCAAGATTTTGGAGAGACTTTCCATCTTGAACTGTTGATTTGGAACAAAGTGATTTAGTCTCTTTAGGTTGAGGATCATTCTGTATTTTCCAGATTTTTTGGTGACGAGGAATACTGGGGATAAGATGAGACCGTTGCGGGAATTTATGGGACGTATGGCCTTTTTTTGTTCTAGAGTTTGCACTTCTTTTAGCAGAGCTCTGCTGTGTGCGTTGTTCTCGGGGAGGGGGGTGATCTGTCGTAACCAGAAAAGGGATTTTCGGTATACTGGGTCTATCTGAACGGTATAACCTTGGTGGATCGTTCTGAGCACAAACTTGTCGGTGGTTATCTGTCGCCAATTTTGTATGAAAATGTTTAATCTCCCCCCTACTGGTAGGGGATATTGGGGGACCCGCAACGGTCGTGCCAGATAGTCAGAATTGTTGACCCCCCCGGCCGGGGTGGCGCTTGAATTTTTGCTGAAATTTCGATTGTCCTCGAAAGGATGATCGTCCTCGAAAAGGCTTGTTGTCTCCCCATTTCTTTTGTGGCGTTTTGCTCTCAGCTGAAAATCGGGGTGACTGGCCCTGGGTGGATGGCTCCCGGTATCTGGGAGTGTGGTCCCTATCGTTGTGTGAGTGTCGATAGGTTGAGCTCGATGGGGCAGATAACTTGTACACCGTCTTGTCTGCTGTATTTGATGCAGTGATTGAGGATTCCAGGATCTCCTGAAACTTTCCTCCGAAGAGATCCTCACCTTTCACAGGGAGTTTTTGGAGGAGAGCTGCAGCATTTTTCTCTATTTGGAGATGTTCAAGGACAAGCGATCTCCGAAGGCGAGTAACGAGGATGCTTGTTCTAGTCGCCTGTTCAAATTGGAGTTCTGCAATCTGCAGTAGCAGGTCTGAGATAAGCTTACGATCTTCAGGTGAGATATTGAGCTTGTCTGCCTCACGTTGGGCAGTGAGTAAATAAGTTTGATAGGCAGCGAGCCTCATTGAGCCCCGAGCTGCCGAGTCAACCCCGCGTAACTGTGATTCCGTCATGTTAAATTTGGGGGAGCGGAGGGGGTTACGTCTCGACGTTGATCTTTTCGCCCTGGCGTCCCCCACTCGGGTAGCAGCATCTGGTACCGACGGGGCCTTGAAAAAGGCCTTATATTCAGTTTCCCCGAAGGGAAACTTGCGACTTACCTCCTTCCGCAGGGGTTTCAGTCTGGTCCCTCTATCACTCAGGCTGTTCACGCACGATATGAAGGGAGCATCAAGCTTAATGGCACACGATGATGCTTGTTTGTCACCACTTAGATGAGAGTCCAAACAGAAAATTGGTTTAGGAACATTTTGCTGTTGTTCTGCTTGTTCTGCCTTCAGCTGGGGGCAGTATTTAGTGATAATTTCCGCTGGTTGAAGCGGCTTGATATTAACATCATCTGCGTCCTTGGTGGGGAATTCATGAACACTTTCACCCAACAGAGAGGCAGAGTCACTGGCAATGTCATTGTCTGGAACAGAAAGGGTAGTTCGCTTTCTGCTAATGCCAGTATAATCCATGTCAGACTCAGAGAGTGTCGAGGAAGAGGCAGAGTCCGTCCATTTTCTCTTCCTGGAACCAGCCATAGGTCGATGATAACTAAGTTCAGAGTTAGACTCATCATCGAGTTGAATAGAGGCGGCATATCGTGCTAAGCCAGGTCGAAAAGAACGAGGAGGGGTAGGGCTAGCCTCCCGACTGCGACGTGAGATTCCCTCTCGTTGTCTTGGCCGCGAACGCCCGGCTGAGTCCCCGGCGGATACCGGTGGGTCGTCGTGTGAAGAATCGCCCGGCCCGTCGGGCTGGGTTGCCGTCGCCGGTGCGGTGGGTCCTGATTTTGGTACCGAGAAATTCCCAACAGTGGGTTGATTTCCGGACTGAAAAGCCGCCTGAAGAGTCTGAAAAAACCAGTTCGCGGCTGCAGATGGATCCATGGACATGGTTGGTTGTTTGGGCAATCCTGTTTGTGTATTTCTTTCGGATATATCGACGGATTGCTCATGTAATTCTCCCTCCGTTATCACGTTTACCGGAAGAAAGTTTGGTTGAATTGGAGTGACAACCTCGTCCCCACTGGGGCTCATAACCTCCGTCCCCAGTGGTAGTCCACTGCTCATTTCATTTTCTTTCGTGGGAGGGTTGTTTGGTTTCCCCCGATCAGAGATCGGCTCATGGGATGTAATCTTCGATACCCCCGGGGTAGCACCCGCGTTTTTGGGGTTAGATTTTCGTGTAGTTACCTCCGTCCTCCGTGGTGGTTTTTCTTTCGTGGGAGGAGGGTTTTGTTTCCCCCGATCAGAGATCGGCTCATGGGATAAAGTCTTGGATACCCCCGGGGTAGCACCCGCGTTTTTGGGGTTCGACTTGTCTGTTGGTTTCTTGGTTTTCGAAATTGTCTTTTTCGATTTTGATGGGGTTTTGTTCCCCTTTTCATTCGCTGGGATGTCCGTCACGGACCCATCCTTAGCGGTGTTTGTTGACATCGTTTTTATTTTTGAAGAGTTGAAGTCTTGAAGAGCCGGTGAAAAGATTGCGAGCGCGCCTGATTACATTGGGTTGTACTTTCAACAGGCGCCGGCAAAGGAAAGAGGAAGTGTTATTGGCGCGGGGCCTTATATACTACTGACGGTCGGGGTTTCCTGCAGTGACCCCGACGGAGTATGACGTCACAAAAAGACTTAGTCTGTGTTTACAGACTCTTTTTTGTGTTTTTCTCTAAGGAGAAAACCTTTGCCGGTAAATAGCGGGTAAAGTAAGGGAATAGCATTAATGGTATAGGTAAGTATGGCGTAGTCTGCCGTAGATTAAAGGCCCACTGTACTACTCGTAGCTACTTGCTCCCTCTACAGTATTTAGAAAACAATGCCTAATCAGTGACCATTGGTCCCCCATGATCCTCTTTTTCTTATGTTAATTGAGAGCCGATTTGATGGAGATAGCCACCTGTCGGTGACCTTCCTGGGTGGTCTAATCCCTCCTAGCCAAATTGAGGAAATAACACTTCAACAAGCTCTGCTTCAAGTTAGTTCCTCTTTTCTCATGCTTTTTCCATTATATTTGTTGTTTCATTGCATATTTGTTGTGATATAATTATTCTTGTATTATGTTTTGCATGAGAAATAAAAATCATTTGAATCATTTGAATCATTAGTACATATGGCCTTTAATATATTTCCCATGCTGAAATAAAGACCAAACCCCTGTGGGTAGGGAAGAAGAGGGTGGGTGGGTGCCGCGACGGTGCCGAGATACGATAGCCGTGAAATAGCACTATTACATTACGTGCGCTGCCAGCTCGTAATATGATGAGTAGTGGAAGGGTGTCTGTACGACGTTGAAGGCATTTAGGACCTGTCATTGGAGTAAGCGTTCGTCGATCGTTAACGCTCATCTTCCAGAATGCTAATTAGCTTGTGTTCTTTGATCGTCGCACCTTAAAGGGAGTGATCAAGCAGCTGCTATCTAAATGCCAAGAGTCAACAGGAGTTAAATAACTCCTAGGTCAACACAAGATGATATACTTCCATTTCTTCAGCTAGCTATTTTCTATTTATTTGTTTCTACTTTTTTTCATTAAAGGCATCGTTTAACAATGTTAAATCTGAGATGCATGGCCCTACGTGTTATCAGTGTCTGTGATATGGTGTAATATTGAAGCCCTAAAAAATTGCGCTTCAAAATGATTATGAAGTGCCTCAAAAAAGAAAAATCTTTGAGTGACCGGTTTTACCATACCGTACTCACTTTCCCACATAGACTGTAGTGTTATAAAAACTGTTAGGAAAACAAAAAATAAAATTTCGATTTCTAAGCATAAATATCTTGGCTTGTAAAAGTCATGGGGTTCCCGACTGACCTAAAGGTTTATAATTATCATTGCAGCATGAGCTAAATCAAGGATTTTGTTTCAGAATCTGAGACAAAGTTACCCAATCCCTTTAATACGATAGGCCTATGTTTATGAAGATTTTTAGACATTTATATCAATGAACCTTCACAGGTCGACCGATGCCTGTGATTGAACACAGTGACTCAGGTGAAGACTAGTTATTAACTGAACACTTAACTTTTAATGGCATGCAATTGCACTTCAAGTTGGCAAATAAAAGCCTGAGAATTGCCTAATCATGAAAATCTCCCACAAACTGATAAGCCCCTTCAGACTATAGTAAATTTATACAAAACTTGTATACAGAAACATTGTATAAGAATGATCATAGAAATAAAAGGGGTGTACAGTCAAGATAACAACAACGTTAAAGAAACTAATTGATAAGAAAGCTAGCCAATCATCAGTGCGCCCTTATGATATGCCCCGCCCATTTATACGATCTTCGCATGGTATGGTATTCACACTAAACCAGGACCCTCATTCTATGTAGAGTTTTCATTTGAAATGATCGATGCTCAAGCATGCGTTTTGATATATGACGTTTTGTCATACAACATTTCTTTATAAAAAGTTAATGATTGCAGGGCCCTCAAGGAGAACAGTATGAATACTAACGAGGCTACCATGGGTAAACAAGACATATTTTTATCATTATCATTAGACTTATTATCATTATCGTTCTCTTGAACAATACATTTATGTTAAAAATAACAAATTTGTATCATTTGATAATAGGTGGAAAAACATAGTGTTGCTTTAAAAAAATATTTAAAAAATGTACCACCATGTCTTGTATAATCAGCTATATTCTTGTTGTTGATTCTATTGGTTATATTATGTGTATGTTTTGTTATGTTTTGCAAAGTCGAAAGCAGTATTGAGTAAGGATGATTTTATTAAAGAAAAAAAAGTTATCATAAGACTTTGAAAAAGGTAATTATGGACTAACATCATGTAGGTACATTGTATCTACCATTCTCTTATCGCTATACGATAAAATCTGTCAGTGTGAAAGTGGGGTTTGCTATGCCCTATCCTTAGAGATAAATGACCATTATAAATAAAGTGGAAACCAGGCATACCTGAGCTCATGTTAAACGACCACGTACTACAGGGTATCTAAAGAAAAAGAGTACCAAATGGTACAGAGCACAGCGTAAGAGCAAAATGTAATTTATTCAATTATTTATTTTGGTAAGAGTGAAAACTGAGCAGTAATACAATAATAACAATAACATTGGATATTTTCATAGTGCTCATATCTACGGTGTTCTAATATTGCTCTAGCTATAGACCAATGTCGTTGCACAGCATCAGAGCATAAAGTACTTATTCACTTATTTATTTTGGTAAGGATGTAAACTAAGCAGTATATATTTTTATAGTGGTCATATCTACATGTACACGTACCTCACACTCTAATAATGCTCTATGCTCTAGCAAGGCTACAAATTTTGTTGGTAATATCATTCAGGAAATACCAGTACCCATTTAACACCTGGGTGGAGAGTGGCAAATGCAAAATGATTTTGTCTTTAATACCACAGGACACTAGACCCATGTCATGAAACAAATAATGCATGTTTTGAAGCTTGTGCATTAGTGATATGCACTACACTCGTTCAAGGTTAATATCAACATAATATAACAATTTTTCATCAAAATGTTACGTTCAGTATTACCATGTCATTACTGACTAAACTCTTAAAATTTGCATTATTTATTAAAAGTAATGGGTAAAAAATAACATGATTTTTTGTATAGACCATATCAGCATTAAAGACTTGGCCACCATAATATTGTATTGTTCCATGAGCACATATTCATGTTAGTGCAATCGAGTGGATCCAGCATTCCACAAGTTGTCCTCCTTTTGTTTACATTTTGCTGGTTCGGCCTTCCCAACACAACACCGGGATTAGAATCTACTACCTGATCAATGATTCAAAATAACTCGACGTTTCCCTACAGAGTTGAGTATACACTCCAAGAACGCAACAATTATTGATTGGTATAACCATGAATGACGTCATCTACACTTGGATAACAATAGAAGGAGGCGATCAATAAGCGATCACTATACAACGCAAGGGACAGCCAGATAATCTTGCTGGCATTCTGACAAAAAAAAAATCGAAGAAAGTAAAGAAGGAACCCATTCATTCCTCCACTTTGTATGTCCCTTGTAGTAAACTGAATGAACTCTTAAATGAACGAAATGTGGTATCTGCTGTTGTTTTCATGAGCGTTTTATTTTCGTGAATCTCTTTACAATGCCAGGGACAGCCGACAGTCTTGCTGGCATTTTGACACAAATGAATAGAAGTAAAGAAGAGTAGGAATTCAGGGAGAGCTTCCACTTTATTTATGTCCCTGTAGTAATTGAATGAGATGCAGTATCTGCTGTTATTTTCATGAGTGTTTTATTTTTCGAGAATCTCTATACATATAAATATGGCTGGGCTATCCTAAAGAAATGATAAAATTGTTCAGGGAGGCTCATTGGCATAAATCGTTTAGGTCGACCTACAACGAGTTTCCGCATAAACAACAGGGGAGCAATTTGGGGATGGTTAATTTATCATTACAGTTATCATAGTCGGCGGGGAGATCTGATCAGGCCTTAAGCGAAGTAAAATTGAGGATCTTGAGGTGCATTCTTTTTAAAATAATGACCAAAGACTGGTAGTATGTAGTTGTCATTTGTGACCCTGCACCACCAAAAGGAAATTGACCATCCTGACAAAATATACCTTTACGAACCAGAGCAAAATAACACTGAGTTCTTATAGGAAATCTATTTATTCAGATGGCCATATCTTAGCCAATACTTAACATATTTGATTGGTTTTTGACATTTGGACATTATTTGTTATGCTCTTTTAGTAAATGAAGATCTAATTTAGATTTTTTTCTTCTAAAAATGGATTTTATGATGTCACAGCTTTGGTACTCTATTGCACAGGCAGTGAATGATCGATCACCTAGAAGAGAGCGTGTTTGAGGACTCTCAAGCAGGCATTTACCTGCAGATCACAAATTAGTTCGAGAGTTTGAGAGTTATAAATAGTCAACAAGTCTGAGATGTACACAGGGGCATATCCATGCCGTCGCAATAAAACGTTTTTGACATGTAAATGAATATCAACTGCATGCAGATACAGAAATGTGATGAATTTTACACTTTACGTCATTATTTATTTAAAAAACATTGGTTTTGGTAATAAAAGAAGATAAAATTAGTTTCACTTACCTATTTGATGTTCCAAGTGAAGAAAAGCATGAAAAGAAAAAAGAAAGATAAAGAGTGTTATTTCAATCTTGAATCAATAATCATTTTGTATTTAACTTGGTCATATCAAATAAAGAAATCTATAAATACATGTATATATACGTATATAGAATCATACTCGTCTCTTTATAGCCTTGCCACCCTTCCAGCTCACTCAAAATCAATAAAATCAACAAATTATCAGCCAGTCAGGTAAACCCTATAGCAGTACGGTGTCTCCTTAAAGTGGTGTTTTGTGCATTATCTTTTGATCTAGAATGCTAGTTATTACACTTTTACATGTACATGAGCAGAAAGAGAAGGGAAAAAATCACAGAAAATTTGGAGTCTATTTCCAATGAAGTCCATATTGTAGAGTACATTGCGCCATTCTTGATTCAGTGCAATAAAACTGTACCTAATCATTAAAGTCTCTGAATTGGCAATGTAGTGTAAAAAATATAGTCGCTATGTTCACTTACAAATTAGAAATGTTTCAGTTATATTGACATTGGTTCATCTTTTCTTTTCTTTTTTAATGAATTTCAATCTACAGGTGTATGTAGGGGTGGAAAATAAGATTAACTGTTGCTAATTTAATATAGAAGGGAACTGATTAAATTAGAAAATAAAGTGCTATGGGTTTATGTAATCTTTGATGATAGCGCTTTGCAGTCTAGAATAGAATAGAATAGAATAGAATAGAATAGAAAAGGTTTATTAAAAAGATCATCGCAGCCAATGGCTAAATGTGTTTGGGGTATCACTTGCATAAGTCTGCTTCAGTGTGACTGGATCGAGCTTGCTTTCAATAATTCATCCATTAATCTCTAAATTAATTAAACCAATTCATCCAATGAACATCCATCCTTCCTTCATTGCATAGATGTAACATGATCGCGATTACTTCAAGAAGCTAATTCTCTCTAGAGTGCGGTATGTAGCAAATCACCCATTGAAATGTGAAAAAAATTACGATGACCTCATATATAATTCAAATATCATTTGCTACTACGAGCGCGAAGGAAGTATGTTGTTAGATTTTTCTTGTTAACAGCTTCATTTATTCATGGGCATTAAATCTAACCTTGATAGCAAACTACTGTAGAAGAAAGCAGAAAAATCTGAGGAGCATACCAATTAAACTTCAATTATGCAATTTTACAAGTTATACCAACAGGAAGAAAACAGATTATCTGCTCAGGGCAAGAAAGGTATTCACATTATATTGTCTGTTTGAAGCTAGTATAGTTAGGAATAATGATTAAGTAAAAAAAAAAATGGGATTCATAACTACAGTACCACTCCAGTATCTTCTCCATCATCTTTTCTCTTTTCTCACGTTCACTCTCTCCAAATCAATCGTTCCGCCTATCAATCATTCATTCCTTCTGTTTGCTATCCACTTCACTCATCTCTCTCTCCATCTTCTTCTATCTCTCTCTTTCTCTCTCTCTCTCTCTCTCTCTATCTTCTTCTAATTCTCTCTCTCTCTCTCTCTTTCCCTCCAGCACACTCTTAAAGGGAAATGCTGAATACTGAGTACTGGAAAAGTTCAAAAAACAATATGTGATATTTTGTATATTATGTTTCATTTCCCAATCGAGGAGCTTAAGCAATGCAACATGAATAGGATAACTTTCGAGCTCCCAAGTCAAAGATGATTATAGAATCATTTAAAAAGTTGTTCATTCATGTAATCCCACATACCCTGTTCTATGTCCAGTTCTTTCATGTCTGTAATATTCAGCAACATTGTGAGAAATTTTACAACAAATTATGATTATTCCAAAACCTGATAATACACAACTGTCCCTACCTACATTGTATAATTAACAACCACCAGGAAAATAATCACAAGGAAAAAACCCACTTCTATATCTTTCTTTAAAATGTAATTCCTTGAACAGTTTTGAAGATTCCCTTTAACACACCCCTGCATCGCTCTCCTCCATGTTTGCACTGCTTGTCAAACTCCCGGATTTCTTTGACGTCATCGCGCCTGCAATATTCACCGCCATCGAGTGCCGACCACGGCCCTATATCCAACCGCACACGCACCGATAAGCTTCCCTAGCTCGACCCAAACCAAGCTCTCGAGGATTTCTTTGTAATCCTTGCCAAAAAAAGATCAAGATAGTATCTTTCTCGAGCTGTAGCTCCAGTGTCTCTGCATACTTAAGGATTATCTTGCATAAATTAAACTCAAAATCAAAACACGACGTCGCCCAAATGCAATGAATAGCAAATCCCTTAGGACTTTTTATCCTCTGCTCAAGAAAAGAACAAATTTGACGTTATTTTTATAATCGTTCGAATCGTCAACACCGACTCAGACGACTTATGACGACTAGTGGCGGTGGCTGTATTGATGTGTAAATAACAGATTTAATCATTAACTCATCGTAAAGCTTATCTTGAATTTACAATTATCATATTACTGATGGAATTTATGATAGATGCAAAGATGCATTACAAAATATCTCCCACGGTTATCTGTGAAAGACATTAACACAAATCCACCAAAAGTACTGGATGTGGATACTTTATTTATGCTATTGATTCTGTAGATAGTCACATAATGGGTAGTTCTATTATTAACATATTTCTCTGACGTACATATTATCTAATCCAAAGATACTTATCATTTCGCCTCCCCGGAGCACACCTATTTTATTTGGTTATTTAAATAATAGAGAATGGGGGAGTGGAATCAAATAATAAATGTTTCTGAAAATGACAGAATATAATAATTTTACATGTAGCCTGCAGAGAACCAGAAGGGCATTAGCTGGTATATTTTAACATACAGTTAATGTCCTTTAAGCTCTTATACGCAGATGATGAAAATATAACTTCTAATTCTTCTCCATAGGGTTTTAACATAACGTCCATCTAGAGCCAGAAGGGTGTTAACTTTTATCATTTTACACTGGGTACGCAACACCCTTCTGGCCCCCAAACAGATGATATACACATTTCTACTCTACCTTCAATTTGGTTTGGTTTAATGGTTTGTTTTACCTGACTGCTAAGAAAGCATGTGTATACTTGTAAGTAAGTAACCAAGGAATTGACAGCTTTAAAGTCCTCTCCGAGGGCCTTGGTAATGACGATTAGCGCATCGACTTGGTTTTGAACGCGGGACCTCCTGGTTACGAGACCACTGCTCTATACCACTGAGCCATCACGCCTCCTAACTAGAGGCTTCAAAAATAAGCTGTCTGGTGTCTACAATCCTTTCATTATTAAAGTTCAATACATGCTATTTGGTACCAGGGTAATATTGTGACTGAACCCATGGCCTACACGATACATGCCCTCCAGCCTTTTCACCCTATCCTATCCAATTAAATCTGCAATAACTTCCATCAGCTGATATAAGTTCACACTGATATCAAAGTTCGGTAAAGAAGTCACATAGCACATAGAGCTCTCAAGCTCCCTTATGAATGCCAAACAGGTGAAGTTTAAAGATGAAGTTGAGTTCTGGTCATGCGATTGCATTGTGAAAGAAACACGGTGGAATCAACCAAAAAATGTTGAACATCTAGCATATAGTATTGGGGTAGACTGCAAGGTTCTGGAATCATCACAATTATAAGAAATTTGGCCAAGTCTTGGTAAAGTTACAAACACTGCACACAGAAAGATGTATATGGGACTACACGAACATGTGGCTTAAAAATCTGTCCTGATTTTTAAGATGTTACATGACATAAATAGAATATGAAGGCATTTGAAGAGCCATGCTTTTCAGGGAACATGTTTTATCTGATGTTCTTCCACGCTTGCATAATACAATGATAACGCTCACAAATTATTTTTCACCTCTTCCCAGAACTCAACCTTCTCTTTAAATGTAATATTTCAATGGGAGAGGGACAACTGGCCCCCTATCAGCTCACATTAATATTAACAAACCACATACTGGTTCAAATTTTACTTTAAAATATTTCCCCAGGCATATTTTTTTTTACATCTCACAACTTTACCGTTGATAATGCTGTATTCTGATATCTGACATTTTAAGCCCTGAAATTGTGACCTTTAGCATTTCTACCTCTTCAGATTTTCTTCCCTCTGATGTTCTTATACATCTAGCATTTTTACTCCTCACAAGATTCAACCTCCCAATTTTGTACATCTGGATTATTATTTTTTTCTGCAGTTTTTTCTAATACACAAGTTTAGAAACAATGTGGAATACCTTAAACTCTGAGCATCCATACAGAGGATAATTGATTAACTAATTGCCAATTAAGGCAAACACTTAATGTAGCTTGAAACAAAAAATGGACTGTAATTCTCCATCTGGGAACGTTAATTCTAGATAAGCATTAAGGATGATTCGACCATGTGTGAGCAGCACCTCAATTAATCAAAGTTATTGCAGAGTTTATTACATGAGACAGGTCGTACACCACTAGGCATGTAATAGCTCGGCCGGCCGTGAGTTCGAGTGAGACATTATTACCTTCTTAAGCTCAGCATAAAGGCCTGTCCTCATCAGCTCGAGTTTGCCAAATAACCCGCTATTTTCAGACTCGGGATATTATCCCGAAGCTCGAAATTGCGTCCTCACCAGACCGATAGGCTAATCACAAACTAGCTCGGACGGGCGCAAATTAGCCCGCTATTTCCCAAATAGCGGGATATGTTGGAAACAAGACCAAGATTTCTCTGGATATTTTCTGGAACAAATATCCTACTAATTGCAACTGCAAGCTCATGAAGACACAAATTAAATGACTGATTTGGGATCACGATAGTTAAAATAGCGGGTTATTTGGCAAACTCGAGCTGATGAAGACAGGCCTATAATTACTTTCTTAAGCTGAGAATATGATTATAAACCTTCCTCTTTTCATCAGCGCACTTACCGGTCAATGACGTATATTTGTCACAGTATTGTGCATTCCTGTATAAGCGGATTACAATGGATGTTACGATAATGACGCAACGCTCATTTCTCATCAGTTTGTAATCTATGTCGTGCGAGAACGTACCTTCGCAAAAGTGTGTGTTTTATGCTTCTTTTATCGACCCTAAGGATTCTAAGCGATAAGATGGGATCTTCATTAATGTCAAATTGGTATAGGCATGGGCAGATTAGAGGCAATTTGAGAGGATAATTGAATTTTTGAAGGATGAAAATATCATTACAAGCTCCCTAATTCACTGGAGATAAATGAAGATGGACTGTCAGTCTGAAGGGTTCATTTCTGACCTTAAATATATTGGAAACTGCACATAAGAACAGTAAATGCTAGAATGTTGACAAAATTTTATCACAGGAAAGACATTATGTATTTTTTTTAAATTGAAGTCAAAACTGCCCGGAGCACATAATGTCTGAGGCCTTATGCACTGCTGATAATGCTGCTGATGAGAAAGGGAACTTTTAGAATCATCATGATTCTCTGCTAGCTTAAACAAACTTTCCAATTTAGAATACTTTATTTATTAAATTGATTAATACCAAAAATAATCAAAAGTGTTTTCACATCAGCTGTAGATATCAAAAGCATAAAAATATTTCCACATTCATGACGGATATTTTTAATAGAGAAATTGATCACATCTCCTTCTCTAAACTAGTAAAAACTGGTGTCTATTCTTGTATTACTTTATTTTCTTAAAGTTATACGTGTATCTAATTAGAGTTCACATGTACATGTGCATGAAGAGAAGTTAAATGCAAACTATTTTTAAAATAAAATAATGAGAAGGACAAAAACAAAAAAACAAGCTGATTTAGTTGTTGGAGAAATGTGACTTTGTTAAATTTTGGAAATTGTTGCCAATTTAAGGATGTTTAAGCTTATTTTTTGCTGCAAACATTCTTGACATTGAATGCCATATGGTTATCGGCTTATCGCATGGAAGTAAGATACATTGTGTGCAGGAATTACCGCTCTTTCTGCTGATGTGTCTGGCAGTTTTTCCAGAAGCAGACTGGATCACATTGTTTGCGGTTAAAGTCCTGCCATGGCACTTAAGTTCTTTAATAGGCTTGCCATTTTATCTATATTTGCCACTCTCCACCCAGGTGATAGATCGGTATTCAGTAAGATGGGAACGTCAATGTGGTTGGATAACTGTGGTTGGATAATCGGGGTATAAATAATAATGACAATGTGCACTAGCAAAATTGCGCCTAGCTGAAATACTCCCCAGGGAGCGGTGCATGTGCCCTATCATGTGACGATTAGCAATCAAATCCAATGACCAGGGTGATAATAATTACAATGTAAAGAACGTAAAAACATACTATTAAGCGCTATACCAATGTGACTATTATCAATATAATCATAGACTGTAAATTCAAGATGAGTCAATATGTTCATATCTGATGGAGATAGCATTACATGTAGTATAGCACTCAAGCATGCCTTATTGACTGTGATTTAATATGGAACAAATATTTCATTGCTATCATGCATGTACATGAGAGTGATTCCATAGGTAACTGAGAGAAATATTTACATCACTTAAAGTTTCTTCTGATAGGTGAATCATTGTATAGAATTGAACCTCAAAAAGTTCCCTCCTAAAGAGTTTGTATACATGGGAGGGAACTATTCAGAGCTCCATGATATAACCTATCACCACATATGCACACATGTGTCACAACTATTCCTCATAATAAGCTATGGTTGGACCCATGCTATGGCACTGATTAATACTACATACGTGTAATGTGGATTAGGACATGACTCTGAAACGCATGTACAGTGTACAGCAATGATCAAGCACTATCCCTTTGACAGCACGCTATGCCTATTCTGGTATCTTCCCTGATCACTGCACCTGTTATAAGCAGGAGGGGGTATACAAATTTTGACCCAAGCAATAAATATTGGTATCCGACGTATTCCTACATTGTCATTATACAAATATTTCATGCTCCAGCGTTGAATATACATGTACAGTTGAAACTCATTACATGTATAACAAAGTCCTTGGGACCAGGACCAAGGAAATTTCCTTGTTATATCAGGGTAAAAAAAACAAAAGAATATAAAGAACTGGGACTAGAAAAAAATCACTGGGCACCGTCTGACAAAGAGTTGATATCAACTGCAACTTATTTGCGATTGATATCAATCTCAACTATGTCCATACGAAACAGGAGACTGTAAACTGGCGATTGCTTTAGATCAATCGCAACTGTTTGTAAGACGGGGCCCAGATCTCTTTATACCAAGTTTTCACGGTATAACAAAATATATGAACTGACAAATTCTGAAGGCTATACATGTATATAATACTGAACAACAAATTGTATGCAATATTTTTTATATAAAGATGAGGGTTTTTGCGATCTAATGCCTTGCTAATTTGGAGTTGGGCCCCCTCAACGGTTTTCAGGTTGCCTTTGCGTAAGATGTGCGCAGCTAAGACAATGCAAACAATAGATTCACTCAGGGAAGAAAGTTGCCCAGGCATACTGTATATGCTATTCACTTTGAATGCATCATACCATGACAAAAAATGATTGTTGTATTGCACAGCCATGCACATATGACAAAATGTTAAATGTCCTGTGACACTGTTTTAGCTAATAGCATGTACTCTCTAACAAATAACCTATTTGATATAAATGTATACATGTATATTACATTTAGTTGGCTAATCATTTCATAATATACAGGCATAGAAATCCATTCTTTTATAAGCCTCATTTTCACATGCCCTGTTTACCACAGCAGGTTTTTTTAATAATTATAACATGAACTGCAAGTGAGGAGTGAAAAAGTAGGTGCGGGCAACAATTGTCCTGGGAAATTGTGATGATGTTGACTTGACTTTATACATTCCAGCTGAAGCAATTCTTCTTTTTTTTCTTTTTTTTTAGATGATTGGTACACTTTAAATGCTTTGTGGCTCACAGCAGGGCTGTATCATACCGCCTCGATTCACATCAAAAGATTTGTTAGTTATTCTATGCAGAGAGTATGCGGTTACATGATTCTCATTCCGATGAATACAAAAATCAATGGTAATCCCTTGAGAACGGTTTAGGGATTTTCCCCAACAATCTCAGGTGCTAAAGTACAAATATAAGGACTGTTTACATTGGAGACAAATCAATTTGAAAAACCATCTGGATATTGAAGTACCATTTACAATACTTTAAAAAACCCATAACAAAAATGATTAATCATTTCTAATTAATTCATATGTAACTTTTTATATCATATCTGAATGCATGATATTTTTATTTGATGCCCTAGTTTTTCATTTAAAGATAAACTTGAGTTCTGGTAAAAAACGAAAACTAATTCTCACAGAATAAAATGAAACTAGCACTGAATGTTTAAGATTACAAATAAATGTCATGTGCCAAACAATTTTGGAAGAAAATGTATACTGGCTGAGTAATGAGCATAGAAAGATAAGGAAATCAAGGTAAGCTAGCCCTGACACCATTTGTGTAGTCCCATATACATCTTTCTGTGTACAGGTGCTTGTAACTATACCAAGACTGGGCCAAATTTATCATGATTTTGATGGCTCCAGAACCTTGCAGTGCACACCAATATTTACATGCTACATGATCAACTTTTTCTGATCTATTCCACACCTTTTCTTTCACAATACAATCGCATTTACCAGAACTCACCTTTATCTTTAATTTTGATTTATACATGTTGTATATACATGTATGTCATCTTTAAGTACTTTTTCCTATGTATTTATATCAGGGGTGATAGTGAGCACTAAAAAAAAAATAGGTTTTTGTTTTCCCCTCAACCACGCCCCCCTTGAGTAAAAAAAAGAAAAGAGGATTCGTGGGGAAAAATGGCATCTAACAACATTCCCCCCTTTCGAGTAAGAAAATTGGGACAAAATTGGGGGGAAAATAGGGCAAAATAGGGAAGAATAGAGAAAATAAGAGGGAAATCGGGAAAATCAGGATAAAATAGGGAAGAAAAGAGATGTAAAAAAAAAAAAAAAAAAAAATTGTAAAAAAAAAAAAAAAAAAAAATCTGATTTTTTTTTTTTTTTTTAAATCGGGAAGAAAAAAAAAAAATCGGGAAAAAATCGGGAAAAATAAAAAAAATCGGGAAACCGATTTAAATCGGGTTTTTATCAGGCCTGTTATATTCAATTTGGTGTCTATATTATCTGTTTTTAAGTTTTTTACACTGATTTGCTGAAAAGCAGTCTTTTTAGGCTGATGTGCGTTTTACCATGAATAAATAAATTCAATTCATTACAAGATTGTATCACAAGACTTGTGCCTGCCGTCTAATACTTCTCTCTTCATCTCTCCCAACTCATTTGAATTCTTCGTTGGTTTCAATACTCGAGCGAAATCCATCAACCCCTTGGCTTCTTGCACCTTACCTTCATTTTGTTTTTCGCAGGTGCTAACTCGATCGCCATATGCAAAACTTGAGTCGGGACAGAGGGACGGAATCTACCTCTCTATATTCGGTTTGAGTGTTGCTCGCATGACTGCGCACTTATTCAGGGTGTCCGTGACGACGCACGGCGCAGCCGGAGCTAAAGTGACAATTTGCGGTCAAGTCTCCCGACCATTTAGGTATCGGGTATCAGGGTTTTGTAGCAAAGATATAAGAGCTAGCATGTTTTTTACCTAGCCCCACGAACTGCATTTAGTGTGCCTATGTTGAACACTAAAAAGTACTACTTCAGTCCCACCTACTGACTTCAGTGTCACTACTAAAGGGAGACTATGCCCTTTGCCCTTTTCACTATGCCCCTTTCAAATCTTTTTGTGCATAATTTTATCATTGCAGGGTTTTGTAGCAAAGATATAAGAGCTAGCATGTTTTTTTACCTAGCCCCACGAACTGCATTTAGTGTGTCTATGTTGAACACAATAAAAAGTATTACTTCAGTCCCACCTACTGACTTCAGTGTCACTGGCAAAAGGAGCCTATGCCCTTTTCACTATGCCCTTTTCAAATCTTTTTGTGCATAATTCTATCATTGCTTACTTTCCTTGCAAGCTTTTCAATCACAAGTGCATGGCACCATTGATAACTCTTCTGATTCACTGTATAAGTGTACAGGAAATGGAAGAAGACTTCTAAAAATGTGACACAAAACAAGAAAAGACAAAGATAAATAGAGAAGGAGTCATCCGGAGCTAGAAGGGCATTAACTCATACACTTTAACATAAGATTTAATGCCCTTCTGGCTCCAAACAAATAGAATCTTAGAGAACATCTCTCCCTTACCCCCATGCATCACTTACTGCATAGACAATGGGAGCTGACAGGGCGTAAGAGGGCTTCATCAGCCGAAAAAGATTGGGCTCTGGCCGGGACACAAGTCGGCACTCGATCGTGCAAGAAGGAAAAGGAATAAGCTTTTCTTAAAATCAAAGCATGTGTTCATCTTCAATCCGATGTCAGTTCCATCCTATCTTCTTGTGTGCAATATTCATAAGATTTCAGGGAAAAGGAGAGAGAGACTGAATATATGGGAGAGACTTAGGAGAGATTTTAGGCCTGTCTTCACTAGCTCGAGATTGCCAAATATCCCGCTATTTGAACTATCCAGCTAATTTGCGTCTTCATCAGCCCAAAGCTGCAATTAGCGAGATATTTGGCCGGGATTGTCATCCCCAGATATCTTGGGACAGTTGGCAAAATATCCCACTATATGGCAAAATATCCAGCTATTTGTCCGGTGCGACTTCACCAGACCGAAGACTCACACTTTATGCGCGAACGCTGAGCAAAATATCTTGAGCTAATTCCTCAAGGTCAAGTTTCAAGTTTCGAGGTCGAATCTCGAGCTTATGAAGACGCGATTTTTAACCTCGAGATTATTTCCCAAATCAGAAATAGCGGGCTATTTGGCAATCTCGAGACGATGAAGAGGCGCCTAATTATGCATAGACTTTGCTTTGTAAAACAGACTAGTCTCTCCTGATAACTAGGCCACTTACGAGAGACTTTCGGGCTTATGTCTAGACATAAATCTTTGTGAAACAACCCCTGATGTTTTATTGGAAATCAGTTTACATTTGATCCAGCTACATATATTTTGTTTGGAGCACTTGAGAATTAACAGCTTATTTGTCAATTTGAGTGCTCTTTATCATTGGTTTCATAATCACTTTCAGTTAAAAGATGCCATTCAAATAATTGAAATCTGCTTAGTTGGTTTCTATGTTGTTTCTATACAATTAGCTCTGAATAATCTATTCAATAATTGTCATGGTCTTAATATTTGATGGGACTTAATTATTAATTACTGATTGATTAAAGAGGGGAGACAGAAAGACAACAAAGAATTGAAAAAAAAGAGAAAAATAGAAGAAAAAAGTGAGAGGAAGAGGAGAGGGGAGGGTTGAGAGGGAGAGTTGGAGAGGGTGACATGGAGGATAGGGGAGATAGAGAGAAAGAGAGAGAGAAAGAGGGGGAGAAGGGAGAGAGGGGAGAAGGGAGAGAGGGGAGAAGGAAGAGAGGGGAGAAGGAAGAGAGGGGAGAAGGAAGAGAGGGGAGAGGGGAGGGGAGAAAGAGAGAGAGAGAGAACTCCCCAAAGTAGATCACCAGTATAGTGTACTTTCTAAACGGTAACCATGTCATTTCACTAACCCTTTAATATATCACTACTTATCATGATTGCATGAAAAAATTACTTTAAGGTGAAGCAATCTCATTTCAGGTATTTAATGAGAAAAGGGTGTTATTTTGCTTCATTAAAAACAAAATCAACATTTTTCACACAAAGAAAGTTGCCATTAAATGATTTTTTTTAAATAAATAATTTGTATGTAAGTTTCAACTGTTTTCTTTTTCTTTGCCATCTTGTTATCTAAATATTTTAGTGTTTTGAATAATGCTAGAAATCAACTAGCATAAGAAATTCACTTGCTGCAAAAGTACAATTACATGTATTCATCAAATAATCCAATGTACTTAATCCTCCATCTCGCTTTTTGAAGAAAACATCTTAAAACCTTTTCTTCTTTTCCCTCCTGTACCTTTCTTTCAATCACACAAAATGTGACATAATTATTCTACTGCAGCTGAACTGTAAACTCGCTTCCCATTTCCATTCTTAGCCAGTCAAGATGTGATTACTTGCTTGGGTTGCCTGTGATATCAGGCATGCCAGAGAGCGTGTGGCTGCTTAGCAGGATAGAAAGGGAGAGGGGGAAAAGGAAAGAGGTAGATAGGTATAGGTAGAGAGAGACAAATAAGGGGGAAGAAGGAAAGAAAGAGAGAGGAAGGAAAAGGGAAACAAAGAGAGTGAGAGAGATAGGCAGAGAGAGAGAGAGAGAGAGGTAGAGAGAGAGAGGGGGAAGAAGGAAATAAGTAAGAGAAAGAGGGGGAAGGACAGAGGAGGGGAGGGAGGGAGAGATAGAGGAAGAAGGAAAATGAGAGAGAGAGAAAAAAAAAAGGGGGGAAGAAGGAAAGAGGAAGGAAAAGGGAAACAAAAAGAGAGAGAGAGAGGTAGACAGGTAGAGAGAGAGAGGAAGAAGGAAATAAAGTAAGAGAAGGAGGGGGAGAAGGAGAGAAAGAGAGAGTAGGGGAGGAAGGGAGAGATATAGGAAAATTTTGAAAATGAGAGAGAGAGAGAAAGAGAGAGCGAGAGAGAGAGAGATGGAAAAAAAGACATACAGAGAGAGGAGAACGAAAGAGAAAGACAAGAGAAAGAAAGAGGGACAGAGGGACAGAGAGAAAGAGGAAGAAGGAAAGACAGAGAGCAAGAAAAGAAGGACAAAATCAAGAGGAAGAAAGACGGAAAGGTAGAGAGAGAGAGGGGAAAGAAGGAAAGAAAGAGAGAGGGGAGATGAAGGGAGATAGGGAGAAAGAAAGAAAGAGAGAGAGAGAGAGAGAAGTAAAAAGAATAACGAGAGAAAGAAAGGCAGACAGAAGGAAAAAGATAGAGGCGGGGGAATTAAACCATAATGGAAAAATGACAAGACAAACCAGAAGTCTTTGTACTCTGTGCAACATTTTGATGAGTTATCATAAAACCTTGCTACAGGCTTGGCCCTTTCACAATCAATTTCAAGAAGGGTTCAGTCCGGAATCAGTCTGGATCAAAAAAACGAGATGGAGGAGGCGATTTGGACATCAATGAATTATTCAATAATTCATGTTCCCCAAGAGCAGCACAGAGCCTTTCATATAGAACATAATACATCATCATGATTGCAGAAGGGCAAATAAGTTGTGTACAAAATTATTTAAAGCCAACTTCCAAGGAATGATATGCACGCAACTTGATGCAATCTCTGGTTGAAATATTACTACAAAATTACAATTTTTGAGAGAATTAAAGCACACTTGTTTCAACACTAAAATATCTACATGTATTTACGATCATTTTGGGGGTAACATTTTAGATGCATTCTGTACAACAGAAAATTTCCTTCCTCAGGTTGAAGACGACTTCTTAATTTAAATTCAGCTGGAGAGAAAAAATGTGGCAGCATTAAATGGCAATTTTGTTCTGGAAAGCCTGAAGTACTGCAGCCCTTGTAATGTATAGAAAAGCTCTGATAAAAGATCCAACAATACATAAAAACTGTCAAAAAGAAATCTCATTTTCCCTATAGCAAAATTAAAAAAGAACCTGGACAAACAAAGTAATTTTTCACTGTTTCAATTACATGTAGAATGAAGTTGGTTTGCGAATGTCTGAAACTACCTCGCATATCCACTATTCATCATGGCATTATCAATTTGGGCTTTAAAAACAGATCCCCCAAATGAATTATGAATTCTAACTCACATCAAAGCAAACGACTCTATCAAATCTGCGGCTCTCCGACGACTACGCTTCCCTCTGTTGTCAAGCGCTTACGCCGAATCAAGGCGCAGCTGGGCTTTTGTCTCGAATCGGGGAAGACAGGTGCACGGTTCTCTACGACATCATTATCAATCACTCGCAAAAATTAACTCTTACGTTACCACACGTATTAAAACATCCAAGAGCATGGGTGTTCTGGACATTGAAGTGATGGGTTTATAGATAAGAACAATATTGAACATTTGAAAGCATAAATACAGCTTTTTTGAGGTATAATTAAAATCAATCTCAGACATGTTCAGTCAGTATATAAATCAGTGCAAAAATAGCTTTTTGTTCACAGAATAGCTACCCTTCTGGATCTACTGAAAGAATGAAAGCTCTCCAAAGCAACTTTTATATACATGTAGATCGATCTCTTCTTAATTTTTCCAGGCAATATTGTTTTTGCTTTTTTTTTTGGGGGGGGGGGGGAGTAGAGATTCGTTGAAAATGACTTCCTCTTTAAGTGCACTTTCACACATCATGATTTAACAAAAAAATGATTACCAAAGCGTTTAAGAAATAAAAATCCCCAGGTACCCATTAGACACATGGGTTGGTAGAAGCAACTGTAGATAAAATGCTTTGTCCAAGCAAGCACACACCAGGTTGGGAATCGAACCCTAAACCTTAGGACTGAAGGTCTATAGGGCATGCTGAATATCTGTATCATTTAGGAACACAAAAGATTCTCTCTCTCTCTCTCTCTCCCTCTGTATTTTTACAAATTTTGTCCCCCCCCCCCCCCCCCCCCTCTCTTTCTCTTCTCTCTCTCTCTCTTTTGCTCTTGCTCTCTCTCTCCCTCGTCCCTATCTCTCTCTCTTCTCTCTTCCTGGCACTTTACTTCAAATGAAGCTACATGTTTCAAAAAGTGCAGGAAAGCAAAGGTGTGAGATCACTGTCAGTGTCACCTCTCGTAAGAAAGTTGGTGAAGTGCCAATAGAAGTAAACAATTCAACTTGCTTGCCCTGCCAGGGCGGCACTATCTTTATGTCTTTTCCAAAATTAACATGTGCATCTCGCAGAGTGCTCTTTCCTTTAATACAGACCTATCATTTTACAGCAAAAATATAGAATCTTATCTCTCTTTATCTGTCCCTCCTTCCCCTCCCTCCCCTCTTTCCCACTCTCTTTTTTTCTCTTTTTCTCCTTTTTTTTCTCTCTCTCTCTCTCTTTCTATCCATTATTTTACTTTCCTTTTTACCTTCCCTTCTTTTCTCTCTCCCTTCCCTCTCTCCCTTTCCCAATCATTTTCCATACCTCCCTCATTCTCTTCCTCCCTCTTTCATTACCGCCCAACCCTCTTTTATTATCATTTTTTTTCAATACTTTTTTTGTATTGATTTATTCCCTCCCCCTTTCTCCCTCCCTCCCCCCTCCCATTCTCCCTCCTTCCCCCTTCCTCATTCGACCCAAGTTAGGGCTTGGATCTGAATGCAAGGAGACAGGGAAGAACATAGATGTTCCAGAACTTCCTCCTTTTTAATCCAAACCACAGAATAAAAACCTGGTTAACTGCCAGATCAGCATACTCATCAACAAAAGCCATGGCATAAATCAAAAAACATTATATCACTTGGCTATGAACCCAACCCACTTGTTTTGTCATAATAAAAGGTCAATAAAAGTTGTTATAAACCTCATTTTAAGATTCTTTACTAATCCTGTCTTCTGATTGGTTGAAAATGCAGTCATGTTCTTAACCATGCCCGCTAATTGAAATTCATAGTCATTTTTCCCGGCTCTACCGGTTTATATCCATTTTTCATAGCACTTTTTCCATGGCTGTGAAACGTGACGTCATTTTGCTGCGATCCCCATTTTGGTTTACGTGTTATAAGTTTCTTTTGTGCGATGACCGATGCACAATACCGTATCGGTGTTTGAGTGCAATTCGATTTTGGTCGCTGCATTCAGGCGACGAATCTACCAATCCACGCAGCGCAGACGACCGATCGCCATTTTGTGTACTACTTTTTGTCAATAAAGAGGCAAAATGGAGGACACAGCTATGCCAAGATTTCAACTTATGGATGACATTCAGCTGCAAGACTTAATCGATTCTGCTGATAGCAAAAATACGAAGTATGCAGTAAAATACGGCATTAAAATATTTGAAGAGTTCTTGCGAAATGTCAACACGGACCTCGGAGATGTAAACAGACTTCCGAATGCAGACCTGGACAAGATCCTTCAAAAATTCTATGCGGGTTGCAGGCAGAAGAGCGGCGATTATTACAGCCAGAAATCAATGCTAACGATCAGATTCGGACTATATCACTTGGCTATGAACCCAACCCACTTGTTTTGTCATAATAAAAGGTCAATAAAAGGTCAATAAAAGGTCAATAAAAGGTCAATAAAAGTTGAAAGAACTATCCTAATAGTCTATCCTCCTACTAAATAACTCAATCATTAATGATCCTACATGCTCAAAGCATTGATCAGCCGGTATGGAAGAACCGGATATTTCCTCTGCATTTCATATCATTCTTTTATAACAATATGACGTATGATTCTATTAGGTACACAGATATTACAAAATGCCTTAGAAAAATATGCACTTCACAGTAAATGTCCATAAATATTTTAAATACCTCACCAAAGTATGCAGTTTCATACACATGGGCTATAGAATTCAATTTTTAAAATTATGTAATTCTGTTTGCAATTCTGATTGGGTACAATTCTGTTTGCATATATTATCCTGAGGAGGGGTGATGGCTTAATAGTGGTAGAGCAGTGGTCTTGTGCATGGGAAGTCCCAAGTTCGACACCCAGTCGATGCGCTAGTGCTCTTTGGTATAATTAAAGTCATTCATCCTTGTTACAGAGTCCATCGGAGAGGACTTAAAACCATCAGTCCCCTGGTTGCTAACATACAAGCATACATATGCTTTCTTTAGCGGTCCTGTAAAACAAACCAACCAATCTCATCTCAAAAACAATGCAGCTCCAAATATAGAGTAAATGTCTTGTTACCACAGATGCAACTTAGGGGAGGGAGGTGAAATACTTCCTCTCTTAATCATCGTTAACATAACTCTCATCATCTTTATTCATATGCACCAAAATAATCACTATAATCTTCCTTATTGTTATATATTATCACCATATCTCTTATCATCATAATTATAATGATACCCTGTGCTCTAGTCAGTGACCCCATGCTTAAGATTCTTCCACCTTCTCAGCGCAGCTGATGTGATCTTTTCAAGAGGTGACCCGGAGTGTCAACTAGTCTTCAGATAACCTTTAATAAGTCTGTCTTCATTAGCCCAAGTTTGGCAAAATAGCCGGCTATTTTGTGATCCAGGAAACTAGCCTGAAGTTACAAATCGTGTCCTCATCAGCTCTAAGACTCGAGCTCAAGAAATTTGCCCAGCGTTTGTGCATGCATAGTGTGAGATGGACCCTTCGAGCTAACAAGTTAACATGCATGCCCGGATCGAGAAATCTTCCCGAGTCTTCGGGCTAGTGAAGCGGACCACAAATAGAGGGCCAGTTTACAAACTAGCCCAAGACACCTGGATAAGATTTCCGGAGTAAACAAAATAGCCTACTGTTTGTGTCTTCACCTGCCAAATAGCCCGCTATTTCGTGATCTGGCTAATTTCGGGCTGATGAAAGCAGGCCTAGAGTGTCAACTAATCTTCTGATAACCTTTAATGAAGAGGTCCCAAAGATAATGTCTGATTAGTTTACTGTGTTGTTGACACAAGGTGATAAGAAACAATTGACGCCATGATTACTGCAGCTAGATGATTGATTGGCTGGCTGCAGCCCACGAGACCAACAACCAATGAGACCAGAAGAAGATAAACAGCCTATAAGACCGACAGCCCACAAGACTGACTTCCAACAAGGCCAATACCAAAGACCACAACTAGGTGTTGTGGCGTGCGCCTGTAATCCAGCTAACAATGGAAGTTACAAACTGATTCAGCCGAGGATGCAGGTTAAAAATGAGTCACGTCTTTCGGATGATAATAAGAAATTAACTCGAGTCTAAAATGCACTTTTATACACAGAAACATGGATATGGGACTACACAAACATGTTGCTTACAAGTTTGCTCTGAACACATTAGCCATTTACTGTCATATGGTAAACATAAGGGCATTTGAAGAGCCATTATTTTCAGGGGACATTTCTCCTATGATATTATTTCACACTAACATAACATTAACAAGAATTAGAAGGCTTCCAAATGATTTCTCACTATTCCCAGAACTCAACCTTCTCTCTAAAGTTTATGGGAGAGGGGTGAACGTACTTTTTCGATGTACTATTCAACAGATTTTAACTAGGTCAGCAAAATTCTCCCAGACCTGAGGTGCATGCAGGTATTTGTTTTCTTTTATCACTTGTGCCTGTTTTTTCAACATGTTCATTGTACGGCAGCACTGTCTATTATCTCTGATGCTGAATGCACGCACGTTCAAGTTTCAAGTAGAGTTCTTATCTTTATCCAAATATTCTTTGACCGACTTTGCAGCATTCCTTTTCTCAAAAGATACCATTTCAATAATGATGATGATATTATTCTGGCTTTACATAAGCCATATCGTTCCAGTTTTCACGAAGTGCGGTAGTGAGGAAAATCTGCACGCAAATTGTATGCGATTTTCATTCACTAACGTCACTTCGTGAAAATAGAGACGATATTACATCAGCAATGTCTCTAAGAGCTTTCCAGATCATTGTTACCCTGGTTATCGGATTCAGACTTGCAAGTACATAAAGTATGCATATTCTCCACTCCCTTTAAAGGGACTATGTCCCATTTGCAGGCCCAAAAAATGAAAAAGTTAAATTCCAACTGCATTTGAAAGATAATACTAATATAGACCTTCCCTAAAAAAGGTGGGGCTTGAAAATGTCTTCAAGTGGGAAAATAACGACTATTAGTTGTCAAATCGACTTTAGGGCTATAGAGCCCAAAAGTAATAGTCTTGATTTTCAGACAATTGCACCGAATGTTCATACGTTTTATGCTGCGCAAAGATTCAATCAGTTTAATCTTGGCCATCACAAGAAGTGGGTTATTGATGTAGACAAATGCTCATGTACCCTTTACAACTCTTTTCATGTATGTTATTACCAAAGAAGAAAAAAAGCCAGTCAGTCACTCAATAGTGTCTGACAGTGAAGTCTAGCAAGTAAACGGGTTTCCTTGCATAATTTGAATATGAGGACACTGCTAACGTTTAAATTTCACACACTGTTAAAACAAGTATTAAAAAACTGCGGGTTAAAAAATTGTTGATTAAAAAACGCTCAACCATGGTTAAAAATGTAGTGTTGATTAAAATTTACTTTTAATCTTGCGTTGGTTAAAAACAGTGTTGATCAAAATTATTCCTTTTAACCTATGTTGGTTAAGTCTAAGTCGTTGGCAAAAATTGTAACCCAGCATGGATTAAAAACAAAATTCCGACAGTAATGATAGCCCCCTTCTGGTTAGAGTTTAATCAATGTTGATTAAAGTACTGGTCACGTGACCCAACGGAACGATATCGAAAATTAAGCGCGTAGCTAGCGATCGCTCGACATACAAATAAAGTACATGCAATTAATTAAGTACATGCAGTTTACGCGTGCGACAAAATTAACAATGGAGGTTGTCGCGAGGACGCTGAGGAAATGGGGGTTTGGACGGTCTTATCTCCGTGTTTTCAGGTAAGAAATTATTTTAATATTATCATCATCAATTCTAAGATTGTAAGGAAGAAGTGAAATAAGGTTCTTGCTCAAATCAAAAACGATTTGTGTCCCCTAGGCTGTACGTAGCTCAACCAATAAGTAACATTTTACTTGCACCGTGCACCTGGCTCTCGTAAGCACACACACACTCATCAGTCTGCAAGAATCTTCAACCGTGAAGGAGGCAGACCCAATGAAAGAAGGAGAAGTGTAGGCCTATTACGGATCACCTACCCAAATTGCATGCATGAATAATAATCTTATTTTTTAAATCTAATTGTATCTAATTGTTTAAAACAATTAAATATAAAATAAGATGTCATCATAAAGTGAAACGTCTTCATGCATGCAATTTGGGTAGGTCATCCGTTACACTTTTTAATACTGGCTGAGCTACAACCTACGGGCCGGGACACAAAGCGTTTTTAATTTGAGCAAGAACCTTATTTCACTTCTTCCTTCCAATCTTAGCATTGATGATAATCATATTAAACAATTTCTTACCTGCAAACACGAGGATAAGACCTCCAAACCCCCGTAAGTTTAACCAACAGTGGTTATAACTGTAACCAACAACCCACTAAAGTTTAACCAACATCGTGTGAATAAAAAAAAGAATTAACCTACAATGGTTACAATTTTAACCAACGACCCATGTAAGTTTAACCAACATCATGTGAATCAGCCCCGAACAAAGCATAAATAACCAACAAAAGATTAAAGTTTTAATCAACAAATGGTTAAAAGTTTAATCAACACCATTTTAACCAACATTGAGCAATTTGTTTTAACCAATAATTGATTAAATTTTTTAATCAACCACAGGTTAAATTTTAATCAACAGGCTGTTGGTTAAAGTTTAACCAACGATTGTGTGATTCACCTGGTAATCCGTGGTTGATTAAAATTTTAACCAACTTGATTAAAAATTGTAATACTTGTTTTAACAGTGCAGATAGGACATACATGACATATTCATAATTCCTGCAAAGTTCTACAGCATTTGAGGTTGGCTGCAAAAGGGACATACATGTAGTACCTTTAATGTATTTATCTATGAAAACAAATATTAATTAAAAACATCTATAATTTCTCAATAAATTTATAGATGTATTTAAAAGTGCTTGAGGAAAAATGTCCAAACCATTTATACTAGTTTACACACATAATTGACCTGAAAATTGATACAGATAATTCATTATTAAACATATCTATACATTTCTAAAGAATTTATAGCTGTTTATGTTTGTTTTTTATTGTGTTTTTTCAAATTCCAAATATTTTTAATGATTTATTTCCATCCATAAATACAAGTAAAAAGGTGTCTTTCAACAATATTTTGAGTTATCATTATAAATTGTTCAGGTCAATTGTGGTTTGAAGATGATTCACCAATGAGAGAAAAAACATAGATAGAAAAGAGGCAAAGTCTACAGATTATTTTTCCTTGCACTAGACAGAAGTTTTGGTATCGTTTTGAACAAGGACTCTTTCATCAAGCGCTTTTACAATACATACGAAGGAGAGAGAAAAAAATAGATATGAAAGAGGCAAAGCTTTACTCGCACTATACAAAATCCTTTTGCTTTAAACTATGTCTCTTCATCATCAACAGACCTTGCAAAACTAACCCATCCAGTATACTTTAAGATAAGATACACTATAGACCATACAATGTTACATACACAGATGGCAGTTAAAAAAGAAGTGATCCAATTCTTGTCCGAAGGTCTTCAATAGAAAAAGGAGAAGTTTTGGTATCGTTTTGAACAAGGACTCAATTGAAATCAATTGGCTGTATGTGAACCTCGTATCATCTGTTCAGATGTAGAAGGATGTTAACTCTGTGTACTGTAAAAGTGTGTGAGTTAAGGCCCTTCTAGCTCCAAACAGATGTAGTTAGGAGAATTATAATGTGCCCAACCCCCCTGTCAGCTTCTTTCCAAACAACTTCTTTACTCTCCCTAACAAGTCTCTTCAATTTATAGACTTTACACTTACAAACATTTACATGTATTGTGAAACCTGTCTATGAAGACCACCCAAGGGAGACAAGAAAAGTGGTCTTTATAGGCAGGTGGTCTTTACATGTATGTACAGGTTTATTTGATATATGTTTCAATTAAAAATCATTTTGAAGGGGAATATCTGGTCCTTGTAGACATGTGGTCTTTCTATACAGGTGGTCACTAAAGCAGGTTTGACTGTACCATGTGATGTATATCCCTATACTTAAACAGCCTCTAAAAATCAAGTTCGTGCAAATTTTCTCTTAGTGTGAAAGGGGTCATTAAATGTCAAAATATGAACACAGCTCACGAGACCAATCACTAGAAGTTTTCACAATCAGAAAACAAGAAGACAACCAACGAGGGAGGAAATTGCAAATTTCAAGCTAGCTAGGCTCCCTGCGATAGTGCAGGTGGCCAGCACCATCCAGATCCTCAAAAGGACACTTGGTACCGGTTGTTTATGGAGAGCTCGCATTCGGACAGTGACAGAACCAAGGGGGCACCCCTCCCCCTTTAAACCCAATATGACATAACTGAATTTCAATAGCCCTACTGTACTACTTATAGCTACTTGCTTCCTCTATATAGAAAAAATGCCGAAGCGGTGCCCGTTGGTCCCCCATGATCCTCTTTTTCTTATGTTAATTGGAGCTGATTTGATGACAAATCCACCTGTTAGTGACCTTGCAGGGAGGTCTAATCCCTCCTGGATAAACTAGTGTAAATGGGTTTAAAGAAGAAAAAAAGTGCCCCTTCATTATACTTGCCTTTAGTGCCCAAAGGACAGTTGAAAAATGTCATATTATTCTTATCTTTTGTTTTCTTCTCTTTTTTGTTGCTTGTCATAGATTTTTCAGACTTGAGACACTCCCCCATCCCCCCCCCCCCTTATTGGAGAATCCTGGATACGCCACTTGAGAGATCCTAATCATGTTGTCAACAAAAATGCAGAAGAGGAATTTATCAATTTGAATTAAACATTTGAATTAAGTGTTTTGAAGTTCCTCTTCAATATCATTGTCACAAAAATTAAGTCTGCTTCTGAAGTAATGGGAAACTAAGAATGCAACAGGGAAGTAACTGTCAAAAATGTAAAATGTCATCTTCATGTCAGTCCAAGTTTTTTTGGAATACAAACTTTTATCTGTAAAGGTGAAATCAAGCTATGATTACTATAATTACTTAACCTTTTACCGGGTAACCAACGACTTGTAAATACAATCATTTTTTCCTTTAACTTAAAGGTGCTTTGCCAGCAATTTAGAATAGATTTTATAAACCATGACTGTAATAATAAGGCTTGAAAACATGCAACTTTTTCCTTTAAACCTGGAGAAATGATCACAAGGAAACTGCGAGTGTGTCGCTAGAAATTGCAATATGCGGTTGACTTTCTAAAGGTTAGACTTAGCTAATGGCACTGCAGTATCGGTATAAGGCGATAGGGAGTTGTTCTGAATTTCTTTACAGAGCGACAGAGAAGCTTATAATTGCTTTGTGTTTTTCTCATCGCTTCTTCGATCGGGCCTATCAACCTTTTCTTTTTCAATTTTCCAACACAATTTCCCCCTTTCAGGCTTTTTTTTTCCTACCTCGATTTCCATTTCGATTTCGGTCTTGGCATGCCTATCAATCATCAAGGTGATCATGCTTTATATTTGATTGAAATTTGATTGTAACACACGTTTCCTCTTACCTTGTCAATAATTCACTTCATTAGCTATTTACATGTATCTACATCTACATCTCTATCATTCTATTCATTGTAGAGGTGTCGTGGACGAGTGGATATGTCACCGGACTGTGGATCACAAGGTCCGCGGTTCAAGTCCCACCGCGGCACTTATGTCCTTTGGCAAGACATTGATCTACATTTGCCACTCTCCACCCAGGTGTTAAATGGGTACCCGGTAGGATGAGAAAGCTAATGTGCTTAGATTAGCAGGTGTGTGCTTGTAAAAATGATGCACTGGCTGGAATGCTCCCCAGGGAGTGGAGAATGTGCATACCGGTACATAATGTGCGGGTAAGCCTGAATCCGATGACCGGGGTAATAATATGATTGCAGGGCTCTCAGGGAGAACAGTATGAATACTGATGAGGCTACCCTGGGTAAACAAGACATATTATTCTTATAATTGTATTGTTTTTTTTCCTTTTCTACATGTATCTTGGCCTTGTGCATTCTCATGAGGGATCTAAAAGTTCTTGACAGAACTATGGTATAATCATGAAAGAATTATAAAACAGTTTTTATAAGAATTAACACGTCTCTCCACGAAAGAATATCCCAGTCCTTATAAGGACTACACACATGGTGTACCTATTTAAAGGCACTGTTTAACAATGTTTCTAGTTTTACATATCTGAGATGCATGGCCCTAATTCAAATCATAAATATCTTGATAGTCAGACAGGCGATCGGCTTGTAATTAAAAGTCCTGGTATTCCTGACTGACCTTCAGGTTTATAATTATGATTGCAGCATGAGCTAAATCCAGGATATTTAGAATCTAAGACAAAGATACCCAATCCCTTTTTGACTTTACCTCACTCATCTACTTCACTATGCAAACCAATCAACAAAATTACATTCTCTCTGTTTTCTAATACTTATTATTCATCTTTTCCCTGTACAGCTGTACTAGCTACGTTTCATAACCCTCCAAGGCCTGATAAACTTTCACAAAATCATTCAAGCTTCGTGTCCTGATTTCTGCTACCAAAAATAGAAGGGGATTTCATGTCATCTGATATTTGACATTTGCGCCCACATACACTTGCATACGAATCCAACAAAGTCCATTTCCATGCAAATTTTCCATGCTTAACGGATCAAGGCTCAGTCAAAACAAACTTCAAAATGAGAGGAAAAGGATTTAACAACGATTTTGAAGGCAGAAAAATCAGGAATCTTTCCTTCGAAATAGGAATGGTCGGCTGCTATGTATTGAATCATTTAACTTCTAACTTATTTAAGATTCCACTTCAGCAGAACTTAAAGATACTATGTCCCTTTTGCAGCCAACATCAAATTCTGTAGAACTTTGCCAGAATTATGAATATGTCATGTATGTCCTATCTGTGAAATGGTTATGTTAGCAGTGTCCTAATATTCAAATTATGCAAGAAAACCTGTTTACTTGCAAGACTTCACTGTCAGACTCTATTGAGTGACTGACGTTTTTTCTTCTTCTTTGGTAATAACAAACATAAAATGAGCTGTAAAGGGTACATGAGCATTTGTCTACATCAATAACCCACTTCTTGTAATGGCCAAAATTAAACTGATTGAATCTTTGCGCAGCATAAAACGTACGACCATTCGGTACAGTGGTCTGAAAATCAGACTATTACTTACTAGCTCTATAGCTCCTAAGTCGATTTGACAACTAATAGTCGTTATTTTCCCACTTAAAGACACTTTCAAGCCCCACCTTCTTTAGGGAAGTTCTAAATTAGTATTATATCTTTCAAATGCTGTTGGAATTAAACCTTTTCAATTTTTGGCCTGCAAAAGGGACATAGTAGTACTTTAATGGTAGCTTTGAAACTTTATTATCTTGCTATTAATCAACTAAATTCAAAGAAATCTGAAGAAAAGTTGGGGGGGGGGGGGGGGCTCACGAAAATTGCACATGAGCAACCTTTAAAGGCAAGTTTAAAGACCTGGGGCGTATTCTGAAAATGATGTTATCTTTTATTTTAGGGAAATCGTAGTTAATTGTCATAACAAACTGAAAATGTGCAGAATTAACACTTGCCATTTGTGCATGCACAAACACAGCCAGCTTTGCGAAGACATTGACCTGTCCTAATTTTGATCTGTTAAGACAATTGACATCTTTTTACTAACAAAAAACCTGGAAAAACACAATATCTAACCCTTACCCTAACTCTAAACTTAACCTATCCCAATAGACCGGTTTAATAACATATTCAAATTGTATGCATACTTTGTAAAAACACAGGTTGTTCTTGACAACCTTAAAGTTGCCCGAGGCTTGCCCGATATAGCACTACGTTATGTATGCAGACTGGATCCCATGTATTGTTGCTCATTTGTTAATAATAGGTTAACGGAATAAATCAGGACCAATTATGGCTCGACCATATGTCGGGAGTCGCATGTGAAGGAGGCCACGTGCAGGACCGGCCGGCTTGTACATGTACCTCCTGGCTTTATGAGTCAATGTCAAAGCGCCGGGTGACAAATTTTCGGAGAAGCGAGGATGAGTGAACCTGTCAAGGTCAGACAAGAGAACCGGACAACAGCTTCCCCTTCCCCAAAGATCATGGGTCTCCCCGGGGAAATAAGCGCACTCGTTAGACAAATACGGGTCCTTCCGTAAACACGATTACAATACGGAAAACAGAGAGAGAGGGGGAGGTTACGGTTAAGGTGAGTAAACGGAAGGACAGGGGACGGAAAGGGGAGGGAGAGGGCGACATGTGGAGGGGTCAGTGACATAAAGACGCAACTCCCTTCTGGCTATTTTGAGAAAAAGTGGTTTAAGAGTCACTGAGCACTTGGACCTTAAGGAGTTAAGTCCATGTTTCACTAGCCATTGACTTCAATGGGGTGTTGGGTGGAGTTAAGTCTTTGTGTTTCCTGGAAAGCCCACATAAAATGGAGTCTTTAAATGGCAATCCAATGTTTGAGTAAAAGCAGAAAAATAAGTGAAACTGAATGGCGTAAGTTTAAAATAAATCGGACCAATAACACTATATTTCATGCTTAACCAAAAAAAACAATTGCAAACCTAATGATCCCTACAGAGCAATTGTAGCCTGAGCAAATATTGAATCGCCTTCCAAAAAGCACTTCCAGAAGCTTCGTCACATTTGACAAAAGACGTAATACAATATATGCGTCAAATTTTGTACATGTACATGTACCAGCAAAAAAAACATCTCAATCTAGTTCCCCGGTCTTGACTTTCCTGACTTCTAAGAAATCTAACGTGATAATAATCCTTGATTCATCACCTTTAAAGATAAAAACCAGTTATGGTCATGCGATTGCATTGTGAAAAAAACGTTGTGGAATTGATCAGAAAAGGTTGATCATCTAGCATATAAGTATTGGTGTGTACTGCAAGGTCTGGAATCATCAAAATGATAAGAAATTTGGCCCAGTCTTCGTAAAGTTACAAGCACTGTACACCGAAAGATGTATATGGGACTATACGCACACGTGCGCGACACATGCGTTTATCTCTCACAGTCCAATAGATAAACTAATTTACCAAATATATCAATTAGTAGGCGGTTTCTCAGCAAAATTGTTATCATCATGTATTAGTCAAAACATATTCTTTCACATGATTGGTATGGTAAGAGCTTCCATTTCATTTTTTGAAATTGGGGCGTTTCCAATACTGGACTTTACCTTTAAAAGAATTTCCATTTGTGTGGACTTTTTTGAGCTATTACATACTAAACCTCTCAAGGTTGTGGGGTACTTTTTTTTTCAATTTTCCTTTTTCTTTTTTGCTTTGTTGTAAGGCTGTGCACAACAGTGTAATGAGGTATCCGAGTACACTCCCAAGCTCACAAGCGAATACTCGAATATTCGGACGCCATGTTTTTTTATAAATTTTTTGAATTTTTTTGAATTTTTTTTGAATTTTTTTTGAATTTTTTGATTTTTTGATTTTTTTGATTTTTTTGATTTTTTTGCCACTACCATACCCCTCGGCAGTTTCCCAGGTCCCTCGCCAAAAATTTAATAAGAATAATCACAGTAAACAATGTTTTTTGTAAAAACCAAAGATGGCAGAATAATCCATTTCCTCCAAGTCCAAACAGAAATCTGGACATTTGGTCCCAGTTTCTGAAAGGTGAGTTTGACAGTGCTTGAGTTGGGAAACATTTTTACCGACGGTACCATGCCAGCGGCCGTCGCTCTCCCTTTTTTTTTTTTTTTTTTTTTGCGGCCGAATATTCGGGTACGAGAAATCGTACCCGAGTACTTGTCAACCGTGCAGGTACTCGAGCTTTCGACTACCCGTTGCAGCCTTACTTTGTTGTAACTTTCTGTGATATATTGCACATTTTCCTGAAGAAAAAAATGTCACTTCTCATGACCTTATAAAAAGGTCGTCTTGGTATAGTTTGTCTCGTTGGTTGTTGTGCGTTTACAAAAAAACGTCTGCACTGTGAGGCTACAAATATACTTTACCTTTTTTGACACAGCCAGAAGACTGTCTAGGCTCTGCTCAAGGCTTTAACAATTTAGGTTAAAGATGCAGTTGAGTTCTGGTCATGCGATTGCATTGTGAAAGAAACGGTGTGGAATCAATCAGAACAGGTTTTTTATCATCCATTAAACAAGTATTTGTGTGTATTGCAAGGTTCTGGAATCATCAAAATGGTAAGAAATTTGGCCAAGTCTTGGTAAAGTTACAAGCACTGTACACAGAAAGATGTATATGGGACTACACAAACACATGGCGAAAAAATGTGTCCTGGTTTTACAATGTTACATGCCATATTTAGAATACGAAGGCATTTGAAGAGCCATGCATAATTGCAGGGAACATGTCTTATCTGATGTTCTTCCACATTTGCATAATAACAATGATAACGCTCACAAATTATTTTTCACCTCTTCCCAGAACTCAACCTTCTCTTTAAGTGTACAATGATATAGAGTCTGTGCTTACAGGCTAGTCTTGGACAAGGATTTAATAATCTTGAAGAAATACAGAGTTCAAAATGCTGCTTCACAGATCAGTCAAAATATTTGTAGGATTCTCAGTGCTTGTATGATACATGGCTCTCTTCTGACATTTTCAAAAGTAGTTACAAGTTTTGCCAGTTCAGCTTTTTGTCTCCTCTAAAATGTTAAATAATACCCTAAGAATAGGAATAGATACAGTATCTATTACTATTCTTAGGGTATCTATTCCTATAGGGTATTATTTAACATTTTAGAAGAAACAAAAAGCTGAATTGGCAAAACTTGCAACTACTTTTTAAAATGTCAGACGAGAGCAATAGTTTGTTCAATCTTACTGTCTGTTAACAGCTAGAAGAACATTTCATCTGAGATACAGATCTAATGTTCTATTTTATTGAACTTGATACTGATGCCAAAATCTATCAAAACAAGTTCTGATTGATCAAAACCTCAAGCAGTATGTTAAAAAAGCATGCTCTGGCAACGATTTTGAGGAATTATCTTGCCTTATATCTTCAGGACTTCCGAGCGATGCAAATTAAAAGCCTTTCAAACAAGTTATGATCTTGTAAATAACGCAGATCATGTACTAATACAAATCATTATAGTGATAGAATATAGGCCTATTAGCGACAAATAGGCTACCAAAATATACAGTGTACATGTAGGCCCATTTCGCATCCCAAACACCACTTTGAAAAATTGTTGATTTTTTTTTGTGTGTGTGTTCCATTTACACTCCTTAAAAGAAACATTAAAAACATCAAAGTTTCTCATACCGATTTGCTGGTGAGGTATAGTGTGCACCCACAACTCGTCGATGCCATGCATGAGTTAGCATATACATGTAAGCGAGGAGAGTCAAGTGTGCAAAAATCAGTCTCTAATTACAAAGTTTGTTTTTACACTGCCAACAAATCTTTGAAACTTTGGCAGAAGTTTAAAAAAACCACGCTCAAGAGGTGGATTTTTTAATTCTAATTTGTTGTCGCTTGCCGGTAGTTACGATGGATGTACCGGCGAAACACTGGAATGTGAGAAAAATTGATGGTATTTGGTTGCGGTGTGAATGAAGCTAATATCTCGCATCCTGGTACTAGCCGGCCAGACATTCGGTATCAGTTTCAATTCTTTGCAAGAACCTTCCTCCATAAATGCTCTACAAAGACAGATCTAGACAAGCCTTGAGATATGCAGTATGCACCAAGCAAAACATTATTTTCCCAGAACCAGATAGGTGATATAACTCTCTGTTAAAGAGGGTTAAAGGTAGAGCTGAGTTTTGGTCATATGGTTGTATTATCAAAGAAACTGATCATGTAAATGTAGCACATATTAGCATGAAGAAGGTGGCTTTCAATTGAATACCTCAAAAATAAAATGCTCAAAACCTTATATAAAATTATACACTTCACACAGACTATTTACTCCTTTTAAGACGCCTGTTTTAAAAGTTATGTAATACTCTGAAGTATTCATTACTTCACACACTAACATTTAATTGTTTCCTCATTGTATGAAGATTACTATAAAAAAGGACAGTCTCCAAGCTAGAGCCACAAAAGACCCAGCGCTATTTGAAATATTTGAAATTTACCGGGATGCATCAGTAAATTTTGATTATTCAATTTCTCAAAAGCAGAAGTGTTTCAGTACTTAGTTTTAGCATCCACAGGGGCATCAAAATATCAAAATTTTAAAGAATTACTATCCACCCAATTTTCAAAATTTCCCAAAACTTTGTATTACCTTTAAAAAATTATGTAATACTCTGAGGTATTCATTACTTCACATTTCACAATAACATACTGTAAGTGTTTCCTCATGTAAATGAAGATTACTATAAAAGGGAAATTAACGGAAATTAAACTGATTGAATCTTTGTGCAGCGCATTACGTAGTACGTAAAGTACAACCCTTCGGTACAAGGGTCTGAAAATTAGACTATTTCTAAATTGATTGCAATCACTAATTACAAGTCGATTTGACATATAATGCTCATTATTTTCCCACTAAAAGACATTTTCAAGCCTTGTCGTTTTGAGGGAAGTTCTAATTAGTATTATCTTCCAATGCTGTACTTTGAAGAGCCAGAAGGGACCCATTTACATGTTGAGAAATCACAGATTGTGAGATTTTTATCAAATCAATTCTTAATTACGATCAGAATCACCTGTCTTTCTTTTGTTCAACCCCACAATTCTCACCAGTTTTTGTGACTCTGGCTCTGAACAGTTCAAACTGATGATAACCATTAAAATGTGTAACTGTGAATACATCCTACATGTACATGTATGACAATTTTCACCTGTGAAATGTATGTATAGCATGCATGTACCCCATTACCTAAACCAGGTACATGTAGGTCCCCATCACATCACCCTTTCCTACAATGTAAACCATGTACGGTACATTTGTGCATCAATCCTGACCCTTGAGTATGCCTGAGTAAACCTGAGCAAACCTGAGAGCATGAGTCATGGCCATCTACCCAGACAAACAACCTTTTTTTAAAGATCAAGTCAAGTTTGCCTGGGTCATGCAATTACACTGTGCAAGAAACTGTCTAGAAAGCAATGGGAACAGTTAGTTATGCGTAGTCCAAGAATTCAATTTCAAGTTTGTTTCCACATTCCATTGAAAATGTACCACAAATAACAGCAAAACGTTTAAAAAACTGTCTGGAGGCAATGGGGAATTTATGTTAATTATGTGTGTTCCAAGAATTCAAGTTTCAAGTTTCAAGTTCATTCTACACATTCCATTGAAAACATACCACAAATAACAGCAAAACACTGGCCTAAAAGAGCAATTATGTACATTAAAGGACGTGAATTGGCTGACCATTATTACAACCATCCTAAAGAAACTCTTTTATAACTGTCCTTTGGCAAGACATTGATCTACATTTGCCACACTCAACCCAGGTCATGCAAATGGCAGAAATTAATTCCTTGAAATGGTAGAGCGCCGTAATGGCAGCATTGCTAAAGCCAGGGTAATATTCTGGCAGCGCCAGGAGCACCAAGACATGGCGGACATGTGAACTATATTAGAAGCCATTATTATTATTATTATATAATTTAACGCTTACAAAGTTACAATTGATTTGTCATCTTTACCGATTTCAAACTTTTCTTCAAGAGATGACCAAGAAAAGGAGATCTAAAATGTATGTATAAATTGGCCAAGTGGTTGGTTTTGTAAAGCTACGACCAAATCTTAGCTGACAATCACTTACCTGCTTTGATATGCATCCATCATGAGCAGAGAGGCAAGATGAAATCCAGAGGTCAGAGGTCAGACAGGAACGATGCAAAGGAAGAAAGGAAGGAGACAAAAAATAAAGAATTAAATTGTGATCTTGTTCATTCATGAATGGAAGATCATTGTAAAGAAACATGATAGTGTAATAGATATAATGAGGTATTATGTTTCATGAGAGTAAAAATAGATTAGATTTTCCTTTTAAAGCCCATCTGCACTAGTTTGGCCAGGAGGATTAGACCTCCCTGCAAGGTCACTGACAGGTGGTTATCTCATCAAATAAGCTCTCAATTAACATAAGAAAAAGAGAATCATGGGGGAACAACATGCACCGATTAGGCATTGTTTGCTATGTGGGGAGCAAGTAGCTGCATAGGGGCTTTAAACACACTGGAATAATGAATTTAAATTCTTTTTTTTTTATTTGGTGGATTTGATATTTGCTTGTACAGTGTATGTATAATTTACATATAGTTTTTGCTTGTTTAGCCGTTTATTGTATGTCTGTTGTTTGCTCTTTTTTACTTAGAAATTCATTGATGTATAGTTATGTGCATCTACAGTGTACTTGTTTTATGAGGGGAAGATACATGTAGATGGGGTTTTCCTTAAAGGTATTACAAAGTTTTGGGAAATTTTGAAAGATGGGTGGATAGTGATTCTTTACAATTTTGATATATTTGGATGCCCTTGTGGATGTATTAAAAGCACTAGAAATTTTAGCCCCTTAAACACTTCTGGTTTCGAGAAAAATTGAATATAAAGATTTACCGGTGCTCCCGGTAAATTTTGATAAATTTCAAAAAGCTCCTACGGCCGTACAATGGTAGCTGCGACCATGAAAATCTCAGAATATGTAGTTGTGGTATATAATTTCCGAACGGGAATAGCTAAACGGTCGATTTTAGTCAATAAACATTGTTTTATAGCTTAATTAATATCTTGACCTTGAGAGGGAGCTATACGACATAAGAAGTTTATTATTTACAATTTCATAACTTTAGAGTCGATTTCGACCGCGACAACGATCACTGAATATTGTAGGATCGCACGTGCTTCAGATATGTTCATTTGAACCAAATTCATGACCCCATACCAAAACTTTGTATTACCTTTAAAGAAGATGTATGAGTTTGGATTTTTGTTTGTTTGATACTTTGATTGTACGTCTGTTTACTTATTGCTTTTTTGCTTCTTTAGTTGTTTATTTGTTTGTTTTTGTTTTGCTTCTGGTTACTTAGAAATCCATTGTAGTTGATATGAACAAAATTATAAGAAATGCGTGGGGTTCATGAGAAAACTTTATGAATCAAGTTTAGTTTATGAGCAAAACTCTATCAATTTAGTTTTGTTCATAAAAATCTATCAATTTAGTTTTGTTCATAAAATAGATCCCTTTTTAACATCAGGATGCCGACAGGAAAAATTCAGCGAAAGGAAAAGAGAGGGAGACGGCGCATATCAACATGGATAAGTTCATTGGGCTGACTGGTTAGAGAAGCAACATCACATCATAAAGAACCAGATATACAAGTAGATGGAAAGCCTTGCATGGAAATGACAAGAGACCTACATGTATCAATGTAAATCAAGTAGTTCTTTTCACCTATTTGACAGTTTTACCCAAACTGTACCACCAATATCTGCCTCCGGGAAGGGCACAGACAAGTCAAAATCTCAGTGCATACCTGTAGTTGTCATTGGTGACAGACAATGCGGCTTTTGTGTGAGAGGTTATTGAGGATAAAAGCCTTGTCAAGGGCATTATTCTGTTTGTTTATATACCCTCTTTCCTTCATAAAAGAAATATGGAAGTGGGCCAGTGGGCCAAAGGGTCAATGCTTCGCTGGTGGTGGTGGTCTCTCTCTCTGTCTCTCCCTATGTCTCTCCCTATCTCTCTCTCTCTCTCTCTCTCTCTCTCTCTGTCTGTCTTTCTGTCTGTCTGTTGCTCTCTCTCTCTATCTCTTCATTTCTAATCTCAAACAATTTTTTTTATTTTATGTAACACTACTGAAATAAAGAATATCTGCAGCACCTACAATGTGTCGAACATGAATGATAACCACCAGCCAATGTGCACTTTTATAGTCATGAAATAATTTCATGTTCAAAGTTTCAAATTCATGCAGAATTCGACCTTTGAATTAATAAGGGACATTCAGAAAAGGCCCTGAATAAAACTTGACACTTTCACAAAGTCAAGGCAGAAAGAATATACATTAGCCCAGGCATCCATGACGTACATGTAGACGAACAAGGGCGAGTACGTACACGCTGGGGACCTTGTCGTTTTGAATTCACGAACATGGGCCTCGCTTGACGGCCTCCATTCATCATGGCGGTATAATATCAATGATATTGCTGTGCGTCAATATTGAATGAGACAATCGACAGACGAGGGTAAGATATTTCATGCATGGCTCCATTTCAATTAAAGCACTGGTACATCAATCCAAACACGACACTCTTATTAATGTCTGGGACTAAAGTAGAAGAAATGGCTTTCCATTGACTTGTATTAAAGTGAAGGGGGGTCGATGAAGGTAAATGGAATAATTTATCTCTGAAGGTGCCGTATATTAAAGGAGATGAATATCTTAATTCAGTTGACAGATCTTTTTTTTGACATACTTAAAGCTAATGCTATTTGAAAATTCATGAAATGGCCGAAACGTGTACGTCATTTATCCTGCTATAGCCACTTGCATGAACAGAGCATGCATGCTTGTGCACAATGAAGGAACGTGTTAAGCCAGGGTACATTTAATAACATCTGCCAAGTGCCAAAAGGGACTCGACTCTAATGATGAAATTAATAACATATTAATTTGTATCCAGGGTAGCAATAGCTTCCTTGCATGTACCAAATGGCCAGGCATGCTTTCGTGTGTAACTTGGCTTCAGCATTCCAAGGAATGTCTTCCTACCACCTACTTCACCTGGGTGGATAGAGGCTAATGCAGATTAGTGTCCTCCCAACGGACATCTATGTTTCATGGCAAGGATTGGCAACCTTGCAAGGATTAGAACCCTGTACCATGCGCTAGCAGCGCTACACATAGTGACTTATCCACTAGACCGCAACACTTCTGAATACTACATTAATACATGTATGTAAAAGTATTAATTAAAACACCCTACTGGCTTTCTGCAAACAATAGAACAGAATTCAGACAATCTTCCTCTGTATACCATAAGAACAAAGAAACGTCTAATTAAAATGCTGAGCCATCTCGTCCTTTGTTTGGCCATTTCCAACAAGGTGTATTTGATTAGTGAAAAACGGCTTACAATTTTTAATTACTACTGGCCTCCTTTTGTCATCTGAAATTGTTATTAGCTACATGTACATTTTTGTAGACCGTAAGAGGTAAATTCAATCATGTAAAAGTATTTATATTGCTAAAAATTCAATTAGGATTTAAAGCATTACCTGCAGTACAGCATGAATAGCAACTGTAAGAACTAAATTATTCATTCCTTTAATACCAAGTTGTGAAATTTTGTAAGAATACATGTATTAAAAAATGATTTGTCCAGATTTATGTTTTAAAGCTTACATCTAGAAGTATTCAACAAAGGCCCAATTCCCCCAGTCCACCTTTCATTCTTGAGTTACGAAAAAAACAGCCTGGCATACACAGTTACATGAATATATACATGTATACTTTTTATTTTATACATGCTTGTTACACATGAGAATTTAAAATTACATCCATGGCCAGAACTTAAATTCCTTTCACATCTCATTTCTTTAATATTTCATACACTGTATATCGTCCCTATTTTCACGAAGTGACGGTATATGAGGAAAATCGCATACAATTTGCGCGACGATTTTCCTCCCTACCGTCACTTCGTGAAAATAGGGACGATATATAGAATAAGCAGCTTAGACATTCGACTGGACTTTTGTTTTATTTCATGTAGATTGAAGAAAAAAAAAATGATAAAAATTTGGGGGCAGTTACATCTATAAAAAAGAAAGATAATCGCCTTCATGGTGCTAAGAAGAAATTGGCTTTAACCCCAAATAAAAACACTAAAGCGGTCGATCGATTCACTCAGTCCATTTAAAATCATTACCCTCTTCTTTTACAACCCTATGAAATGGTATGGTGGCCTATAATCTACAAATGACCTTTCGTTAATAGACGAAAACAACCTCGGGCATCTTTAGCACTAAGAAAGAACAGCCCATCTTTGGTATGGTTTTGCCATACACGGAAAGTGGCGTGTCGCTCTTTCGTATTATAAGATTCACTTTATGCCTGTGCTACCCATTTTTCACTTGGACGCATCTGGAACATGCGTTTCCGAGCCACTAAGATGGTGCGTTCAGAGTGAGGTATGCAGCATTTTCAAGATACATGATTAGAAGTATATTTTTCATTCATTTGAGGAAGTTAAAGTTTCAAAATGGCAGCAAGATACTTAATCTCTCAGAATAAGGAAAAGTACATATTCATATTTGGTTGCTTCATTTGCTTTAATTAATAACAACAGAAAGGTGAGATGAACAGATAGGGAAAGTTTGAAGAAAATCTGATGGAGGATAAGAAAATGATAGACTTCTCAAAAAATGTCGTCATCAAATGCAAAGTGGCAACTCTGTGATTTTCCTTGTGACCAGCTGACCAATTGATTAAAACTTTTATTAAATATGATTTCTTCTTCTTTTTCAATGACAAAATAATATAAGTTAATATCATACCTTTACAAGCCCCCTTTTTGTTAGGGAAGCTCTAAATAAGTGTGTTAACTTTCAAATGCCGTCGGAATTTAACCTTTTCAATTTTTTGGCATGCAAAAGGGACATAGTACCTTTAAAGGTAGGCTTTACTACTTCAGCAAGAAGGGATTAGACCGCCCAGCGAGCCAGCGAGGTCACTTTGACAGGTGGCTATCTCATTAACTCAGCTCTCATTTAACATAAGAAAAAGAGGATCATGGGGGACCAACAGGCACCAATTGGGGAAGTTTTCTATATAGAGGGAGCAAGTAGCTACAAGTAGGACAGTGTGCCTTTAAGCAAACAAGTCTTTTTATTACATTATTACATAATTATATGGAAGGAAAAATCCAGCCATATGGCAGACTGGATCTGGCCAGTGGGTCCGAATTTTAACCAACTGCCAATGGGAACTGACTGGTTCCTGTATTAAACCTATGGGAATGAGAGATTTCAGGAGTCAAAGGGGTTAAGACCTCCATAGTGTGAACACACCTCCAATCTCTCTCCTTCCGATCTCACCCATCTGCTAATCATAACATGTCTTCAAAAAACAGATTCTCTAATCAGCATATGTGGACATCTCCTGCCAATATGAAAACCTAATCAATTTTCTTGAAACGCACTGTAGCAAATCTGTATCACAGTCATATCTTGGATCTGGTAATGTATGCAACTCCTTGCAAATTGTAAACAATCATACTTTTCTCATTTTTTAATGGAAATACCATGGCGTTTTTAATAAAAGGTTAAAGGTAATACAAAGTTTTGGAAAATTTTGAAAATTGGGTGATTCTTTACAATTTGTTTATATTGGATGCCCCTGTGGATGTATTATAAGCACCAAAAATATTAGCCCCTGAAACACTTCTGCTTTCGAGAAATATTGAATATAACAATTTACCGGTGCTCCCGGTAAATTTTGATAAATTTCAAATAGTGCCTACAGCCGTACAATGGTAGCTGCGACCCTGACAATTTCAGAATATGTAGTTGTGATATATAATTACCAAACGGGATTAGCTAATCGGTCAATTTTAGTCAAGATACATTGTTTCAGGGTTTAATTAATATCTTGACCTTGAGAGGGAGCTATACAACATAAATAGTTTAATATTCATAACTTCATAACTTTAGACTAGATTTCAACCGCGACAACGATCACTGAATATAGTAGGATCGCATATGCTTCCAATATGTTCATTTGAACCAAATTCATGACCCCATACCAAAACTTTGTATTACCTTTAAGGATGAAAGAGAGAGAAATGAGACTTATTTCTGATTTTATTTTGCATGTTTTGCCCACTGAATTGATTTACCAAATTCATTATCCCCCACCCCCCCCTTCTCCTCTCTCTCCCCCTTCCTTCTCTGTCTATATCTCTCCTTCTATCTTTCTCTCTCTTTCTCCATCCACCTCTCTCTCTCTCTCTCTCTAGTGCTCTGGAACATTACACTATGCGACAAGATTTGAGCCTTGAATTCAGTTTTCGTTCGCTTTCGCTAATTTGAATCGATTATTTTTCTACGGATATTTGCACGCAAAAACGTCGCACAGTACTTGCTATAGCCCACGAAACTATGCACCGCAAACGTTTTGAAGTCATTTATGGACGGATAAGGACGAGAATTAGACAAAATATTAATTAATCCTATTCTTTTAGAAAGGTGGAATTTTCGTTGCTATTCTTTTTCTATTCGCTACATATTTCCTACAAAAGACCTTCTTGGATGATATGCTGGAACACCCCATCATTTGATTTTATTTGATAATATAGCTTAACAGCAAACATCACTTTTAAACATTTTAAAAACCTTCGACAGAGCTAATTCCTTTTGTAATTTATTGAAAATCTTTTCATTTGCCTTTGTTGAAATTTCTGGAACTCGCAGTGCTTTAATTGTATTTATAAACGTTTATTCCTATAGTCATTTACCATTTTTTGTCTGTCGGGGTAACTGGGAACTGTGCGGCATACAAAAAAAGAAAATCTACGAAAATATGTGAAGAAGCATTATCTGGGAACATGAAAAGGGTTCACCGAAACATTTAATCGTTGCCTCAAACTTTTGCGGGGTTTAGAATGATCAGAGATCATTTTATGTCGATATCGGTTTAGCTCGTTTCTTTTTGGTTTCTATATGATTATATAGGAAAACATGCAGAAGTGTCACTGTGCACCAACAACAAAACCTTCAGCTCCCAAACGTATTGAATGTTTTCAGATTTGTGAGCATATATTTTATCATCATGAACATGTTTCCTAAAGGTTCATTCGCAAAGAAGACACTCTTTTGCTATATGAGTGTAATAGAAGCAAAAGCGAGAAAAAATGCGTGTGAAAAAAATTATGTTACGTCTTTAAAAAATAAAGGTCTCCCTCTTGTGTTATTAATTAAACATATGAGTTCGTTCGTTTCTTTTGGGTATGGTGTTATTGTACATAATGTGTCGCACAGTGTTGTTATTCATGTGGTAATTGTGCATTTTACCCTAACCCTAACCCTAACCCTACCCTTCAGAAACTGACCGTTTTTCAGCGGGACCGAGTTAGCCGACTCATACTTATACTACTACTACTACCACTACTACTACCATACTACTACTACTACTATATATATCTATATCTGTATATATATATATATATATATATATACGTATATACGTATATATATATATATATATATATATATATCTGTAAAGCGCTTTGAGAGAGCCTTCGACTATGACTATTACTAATAATACTACTTCTACTATTATCAGATAAAACAGGAGTGGACAGAACATGATATGAAAAACTTGTTTAGATAGGGCAAGACTGAAAACATAACATATACTAAAGTAAGAAAGAAAGGGGATGAAAACAGATGCAGACAACACAATAAAGAAAATATTAAAGAAACATGAGTGCAACGTACAGAACACTTGTCCCTAAATATTTGCCATATAAGAAAGAAATGACCAGACACACCAATTGCATATTTACTTGTTGTTTTAATAAATGTAAATCAAACACACTTTAACAATAAAGGTATAATGTAAACATACAATTGTGAAATATATAGCACACAGGGCATCATCCATATGCATGAAATATTCAAATGATTCTATAGTGTTTTATGAATGTTTTATTTTTCTTCCCCAGATTAGAGTTAGATAATAAAGACAAAGGGTAAACCTGACCCTAGGAAATTGTAACTTAAAAGATAACTAAACAACCTTCTTGTGTAAGTGTTTTGCGATGAAGGTAAGACCGAGGCCTATATTAATATACAACAACTAACTTACTGTTGAAAGTGGGGGTAAAAGTACACTTTCCTGACGAAAAAGATGCCTGCAATTGTCAGGAACAGTAAGTTTGGTAATTCTCATTCCTTCAAAGTTAGAAAGAGGTGACACATATCAATTTTTTTCCAAAACATATTATGAAATATGACATTCTTGTCTATTATAACAAATTAAAAAAAGTAATCAATCAGTCACTCCAACTGCATTCCTGTACTTTCAGTAGATTAAAGCAAACATGACGTTCGATTTGAATAATGTTAGCAAATGCTTGAGGCATTCAAAACAATCTTTAGTCATCAGTTAGTTTGTCAAATAATTCCCTTGATATCTAATTATGTTTAGCTTTAAAGCAGTCGGCGCATCTTAACATATGATTGCAATTCAGATTAAGAATGCAACAGACCAGTCTAGGGTTAAACAAATGGAAATTAATCTTTTTGATGTTACAGAGGCCTGGAGGCTTCAGGTGTTAACACAAAAAAATTATCTCCCTCTTTTTCAAAAAGTGGAGCATTTTCCTACTATCTATGGTCAAGTATCTTAGGATTTCGAATGATTTGTTTGGAGGCTTCAAATCAGTATTTAATCAAGCTTTTTTTTAAATCTTACAAGCAATGTGATCAGACAAATTTTGTCACCAAAAGTATAGATGTCAAGTGTTATATCAAGAACAAATGAAGTAATAGAAAGTACTCTACACAGTACAAACCATAGCTCCTACTGAGTTTGTTAAAAATTGTTAACAGAAAATGAAGTCTCCAAACCGACAAATATGAACACCCTGTTCTCAAAGAAAGAGAGGCGATCACAAATAAAACGTCATGGGCAGTTTTCGTTGAATTTCTTAAATTCATCAGAATGAAAAGAGAAACCTTACTGGCCCTTTTTTGTTCAAAACTGATAGATAGACAAGTACATATATATGATGACTTTGCAAGTATGTCCAATCTTAATAGAATTAACATTACAAACACTCAAGTTGTATGGATTGGGTAGAAACAAGAAATTACAGATTGTTAGAAATCCAAACTCCAACCACTACTAGACTACTCAGAAGTGTACAGGTATATCACTTGTTAAATTTACAGGTAAATTGTAAGTTTATATAACTTCAATTTAATGATGGCTATTTGAAAATTTCTGCTGTTTCCATTTAATGAGATACAAGTGATTTGAAAAATCAGAATACTTCTTGAAAAACTGCAATATTTTGGTTCACCATATAGGTACTCCTAAAACCCATCATCAAAATGTTTTCCTCCTCGAAACAAATATTTCCTCTGAATTTGAACAAAATTGATGAATACAAATTGATGCTACAAGTTATAGCAATTTAAGTCTGAAAATGGTAAATGTTGGTACATGTAGATGAGCATTAAAGTTTATGAAGAATATCAGTAAGTGTGCACTATATATTCCATGGAAAAGAAAATTTGTTGAGTTCAAATAGCCTAACATGCTTGCCCAAAACCATTGTTCATTTCGTTGCATCTCCTAAATGATGACTTGAAAAAAAAAATGTAGCAGAAGTTAATATCTTTAGGAATTAAATGCTAACTGCTTCAGATATATTAGATAATGAATTAGTCATTGTACATTCAAGATCCATAACAACATCCATATTTGAATAAATTGTTCATCTTCCGGTTGATATAGTGGTTGACATTAATAACTTAATAATTAATTAGACAAAGAAATATAATAATAATAATAAACCATCCTTATATAGCGCATATCACAACAATAGATTTAAGTCCCTATATGCGCTCAGAAAAAAGAAAAGAAGAGATAATAGCAGACATGAGGGAAAAGAAGAGAAAGAATAACTGCTTTGTCATAACATTGTACTAATTTAACAAACGAATAAATGTGTCTTTAAGAGACTCTTTGATTTTCTACTGTATGAACCTGGTTAAGATGACCAGGTAATTTATTCCATAACTCTGCAGCTGCCAGTTAAAAAGATCTCGCACTATAGTAATTTGTTGATAAACTAAGGAGGATTTTGACTGAGAGCGCAGGTTTCTTGCCGGGTGATATTTGTTTATCAATTGTTGTAAGTAATCAGGGCCTAATCCTTGCATGCACAAGAACACCAATGTCAAAATCTTAAAATCAATTCGTTGTTTTACTGGAAGCCAGTGTAGTTTTTCTAAATCTGAGCTAATGTGATCATGAAGTCGAGTGCGAGTAATCAACCATGCCGCAGAGTTTTGGATTCTTTGCAACTTCTGAATGTCATTATCAGGAAGACCATATAAGATACCATGACAAAAATCAAGGTGAGAAACTATATGAGCATGAACAAGTCTTTATGTGGACCTCTTTGAAAGAAAGGGAAGAATTGTCCCAATCTTATGCAAAGCAAATGATGCTACTTTGCAGATATGATTCACATGAGCTGACAGTGTCAAATGTTCATCTAGTCGAGGTTTCGAGCTGAGTTCGCTGAATGTATTTCAGCAAAGCAAATGATGCTGCTTTGCAGATATGATTCACATAAGCTGACAATGTCAAATGTTCATCTAGTCGAGGTTTTGAGCTGAGTTCGCTGAATGTATTTCAGTGCAAAGCAAATGAAATGGTATCGATCCGTTTTTCAAGTCCATCTCCCTTAAGAATTGGCGAAATATGAGCCTCCTTCAGTGAATCAGGAAAGCGTCCAAAACCAAGTTTGGAATCCTTGTGATGACTGGAGCTAATTCCTTGATGCATTCCTTGAGGAAATATGTTGGAATCGGGTCTAACTCCCAGGTAGAGGATTTGAAATGTGAACACTGCTTGGAATTCATCAAACTGAAAGCTAGTCTTCTGTGCCCCATAAAATGGTCCTCATTGATGTTCCCCTTCACCTGGCTACTTATTCTTTCGTAGGCCTCGTTTGTCTGCAAAAGAAAAAAATCAAGAACAAAATTTGAAAAATTATTCAAGATTTATCCTGATAAGCATAAAAAACTAATTTCTGCATTTTCAATGAAATGGAAGATATCTTGATCAAAAATATTGATACACACAATTCAGAGAGCAAATGAATGTAATGTCATACATACAACAGCTAATTGACTATTAATAGTTGTGACTAATATATGTCCACAAGTCCATGTAAAGTAATGAAAATAATTCCCAAAATAAGGAATGGAATGTGATCCTGTAAATCATTTGGATAAAACAGGTATTGTATATAGCCATGCAATTGCAATCTACTCTGGAAAGATGTTACAAGAACAAAGAAACTAGAAAGCACAATAATAAGGCAGCTGCATTTAAGTGCTGCATTTAAAAAAAAAAAAATTGTTTTCCACTTTTGAGAAATATAGCAGTGCCATTCATTTCAAAATTTGGAATATCTTTGTTGTTGTGGTCTAAATATAATGTTCATGATAGTAGATCATCATGGTAACACCAAGTGTTATTGTCAACACGGTCCCAGGGAAGACTACTATCACTGGTCAAAAGGAGGGGAAAATTGTATGCAAAAAGACATATTTATTGATAATATATACAGTGGGACATCATTCACTATGGAAAACTTTCTTGTTAATTTATTGTTTGTGTAATCCTGACAGAACAGAGTTAATTTACTGGTCCCAAAGAGTTTGATAAAATGGAGGCCTCTGCATATTGACCAACATTAAAGGTTTACCACATTATTGTTTGAAAAATACTCACAACTTCTCTAAAACACCCTCATTTTGTCTTCTATGCAAACATTTGACTTATCATAGCACTTTCCATGGCACCTCTCATGTCTTCTTCATCGCTTTTAGAAAGGAGCCTCCTTTTTCTCTGAAAACAAAAAAAGAAGAAATATGACAATGTAAGATTTGGTATTCCCTTGGTCGAGTTTAGTTCAGCAAAAAGTAAATGAAAAGTAAAGCACCATCCTCTTCCTCAGAGAAAAGTTGATTAAACTTCTCAGTTATCTCCTGAACAGAAGAACCAGTGCAAAGATATTTTCTGTCAATGCCACTTGTTGTCACAGGAGAGTATGAATTAGATTCAATAGAATGTCTTATTTTGCCATCATTTTCTCAACAAGTATTCATCATAATTTTGATATAATTTCAGGGTACATATTGCAAATGAAATAAATTGTGTTCAACTTTTCAAGATCTGTTGAAGTGATTTACTTTACCTTAATCACTTGCTTCCCGTCTTGATGTTTGGCGTTCTGCTCACGATCTAATTGCATCATGGCGACAACATCACTTCGTGGGCTCCATTTGTCAGCAAAATAAGAATGAAGTCGTCCCGTAGCATTTTTAGTTTGGGCCAGCTTACTGATGCTTCATGCCTTAGTTGATCTAATTCAAATACAGAAAAGTGAGAATAGAGAAAGGAAAAAAATATCATAACATACATGCACATATCTTACATTAACGTATCCTGCAATTTGAAAAATAGTTGTGGATATACTTCACCACAAGAAAGATAATATGATAATGATAATCATGAGTACCTGATAGTAATACAATGCTTACACATCACTGGCAATGCTCTCTCTTTAAGTGTAGCAAACTTTGCAAAGGACCTCTTTACAGGTTCTGTCTCTAATTGTCATTAGAGGACATCAAACAAAAGCATTTCTCTCAGTATTTTTCTCTTGATACCCATTAACGACTAAGAATTGAATTGAATATGAAAAATTAGCAAAAGATGGAAATATTGATAATCAGGTGACATGAGGAGGTATTCAACCATAAAAACAATACATGTGTACTTTATGAATTAAAAAAAGGAAACCATGTTATATATGGTACATGTTTTAATAGTGTACAGTAAATACTTTACACACCTGTAATTCCTGTCATTGAAAAGGTTTTGCAAGGCTCCAGATGGTGTACTTATTTATTTTAGGCAGTGCATCAAGGTTCTTTCTTTGCTTTGGCTTTGGCATTTCTGGTCTGTAGCATGAAACAAAGCAAATGACACTTTTATTCATACCTGTTATACAGAAATCATATTTCTTTCTTAAGTTTTTCATTATTTACTTGCCTTGTTAATATAATGAAACAAAATACACATTACAATGATTTTTCTTTCTTGTATGTTCCAAGGGAAATAATAGAAAACAATATAAAAATATGGTTAAGAATTATCATAAATCATTGAAATGCAATAATGAAATAGTTGCCAATGGAAAGAGAAAATTATTTAGGCAAGACAACATTTGTAAACATCCAGTCACATTGTCTAACAGTCTATCGGATGATTTAACATTCTAACAAATAGAATCCACTTCATTATAGAATTTTCTAACAGAAGTGTAATTATATAATGTGTTGTCGATTACTAACCTTGCATGAATTTTTTTCTCTCGTCCTTGCTCATCCCATGAACCGCAGAGAGGTGATTAGACAATCGGGTCAAATTTTTGCCTGTACATAGTGGGCAGTCTTTCGGTCTTTCCTGAAAACTGCCACCCTCACTTCCCGAATGCTGTGTTCTCTTTGTATGGGAATCCTACAGGAAGAAAATTGAATTGATTGAATTGGTAATGCTTTTCATATGTTAACAATTTTTTTCATCACATATAAATAATTATTAAAACAATTTAGTTATGCATGCTCTGAATAAAAAATGAGGCTCGTTAAGATGCCCAGCATATGGATCGAGGAAAACAAATTAATGTAATTTCTAATATTACTGATATAGCATGGAGGCGATTCATGTGAGTTCCTTTTTTACACACTGTTTGAAAAGTAGTAGTTTTCCTGATTTTCCTTTTTTTTGTGCCAACAAGGGCATATTGGCTAATAATGTGGATAATCTTATTACGCATATACAATTGTTATTGTGCAAAGACCACTTGCTTGTTTCTCATTGCTGATTCTGAAATTTAACAAATTATTATTCCGAAGCAAAAACACATGTAAAAATGGCTCGTATTCCTTTTGTAATAATCTTTTGGATTAACAAAAGTATCATAACAAATTTAGCATCGCACAAAAACAAATCAAATTGGAAGTATGCTTTACTTAGCACGTGCAGCCAGAAAATATTTTTTTGAAATCAAATCAAATTGAATTGACTGTAGGCCTACCTTCCTGAAAAGAAATTCTGATAGATTACATCTGTAAGAGGGTCGTTGCAGCTAGCTTTCAGTGAACCATGCGTGACCTTCACCCCGCTTATACTAGGTAAGCAGGGCTTAGTGTTTAAATTGTTATATTTGATAAAATTGCTCTGTTTTGTTCATATCCTGGAATTAGTATAACTATAGACTCTATAAGGCTTATGAATATGTTCAAAGAACATGATGTTTATCGAAAATAATATCGCTAGTGACATTCGTTTGTCTCGCAATGTATGGTCAACAAGGGATCTAAAAGATCACGACATACATACATACATTGCGAGACAAACGAATGTCACTAGGGATATTATTTTCGATACGTTATATCCGCAATGAGTAAAGCAACATGATATTTGTTTACAGAAAGTTGTAATTTAAGAATAATGTTACGTTATAGCGGTGTGCCCAGACAAAATGAAGGGCACCAACTCAACTCCTCAGGCTGATATTGTCATCTGTGTTGTCCGAAGTCTGCATGCCCCCACTCATTCCGGCTACTTGTCTCAATTCACCCCCTCCCAAAACTCTCATCAAATTTTGAGCAAGAACATTTTTAATTTCTACAACTACAAGAAAAGGTGGCAGTGCAGTGTCATTTTTGTCTTTTGACATTTCAATAACAAATTTACCCATGCAGCACACTCATTCAATTTACGCGCAGTTCATGATTGTTTTTACATGAAAGACACCTATACATGGCACTTTAATCTGGGAAATCCTTGTAAGCTGTACTCAAAGTTTTAATTAGGCATTCCAATTTCTAGTTAGGTCTAAATCTTACTCACACAGAAATGGACATATGGGCCAACGCTACTTGGCCAACAACTAAACAAGATTTAACGATACACTCAACATTGCAGTTAACTAGATTAAATAATGCCTTTACATTCAGTTTACACTTTTCTCCTGGCCCATTTTGATGATAGAACTTAAAATGACATTGAACATACTTAGATACTTACCCATGACATGATTCAGTATTAAGTTAGATCAACCGTCTTGCTTCTGAGCAGATGAGATATTTATCGCACGATGAAGCACCGCATGAATGGTACATGGTACGCGTACATAATGGCCGACGCTCAGGTAATCGTGCCCCCAATTATATGTACTATGCCCCACCTATCGACGCATAGTACATAGGATATTTGATAGTCATTATGCACCTAAGCGCACACTACCCAAACATGTGGCATAGTTCAAACAAAAAGGTGCACGATTCAAAAAATTAGGGCATAGTTCCCAAAAAAATGCACACTACATAAAATTTTGGGCACAGTTCATACAGTTTTTGGTGCAAAGTACATTGAGATATCTCTCTCTCTCTCTTTCTTTCTTTCTTTCTTTCTTTCTTTCTCTCTCTCTCTCTCTCTCTTTCTTTTTCTCTCCCTCTCTCTGTCTTTTACATGCATTTTCTCTCTATCCTTCTTATCTTTACATCTATCAATATTATTCATCCAACCTCCACCTATTTTATTCTCTTTTCTCTAGACAAGATCTCTAGATTGTTATCTACTAATAGGTTGGACAAATATGAGTGTAAATACAAAATTGATCATCACTACAAGATAAGGGGGTCAGAGCACTAATTCAGTAAATGAAATCAATACAAATTTGGACAATACAGGCAAAGAAAATCGATTTTGAATTTAGACTTAATTTTATAGGAGGCAAAGTTCCACATCAATAGTTTTGTATTTTTCTTGCCAAATGCTTTGGGGTCACTATCAAAACAATTTTTTTTTTTAAATAAAAACCAGTTATGGTCATGCGATTGCATTGTGAAAGAAACGTTGTGAAATCGATCAGAAAAGGTTGATCATGTACTGCAAGGTTCTGGAATCATCAAAACGATAAGAAATTTGGCCCAGTCTTCATAAAGTTACAAGCACTGTACACAGAAAGAAGTATATGGGACTAAACACACGTGTGCGACACGTGCGATTTTATCCCTCACACACTGGTAGATAAACTAATTTACCAAATATATCAATTAGTAGCCGGTTTCCCGGCAAAATTTTTATCATCATGTATTATTCAAAACATATTCTTTCACATGATGGGTAATAAGAGCTTCAATTTCATTTTTTGAAATTGGGGCGTTTCCAATACTGGTCTTTACCTTTAAATTGAATTGTTCAGGTACCACATAATATCAAATGAAGTTGTAAATATTCCCATTCAAATATTCGTCGGTCCCTTAAACTCGACATTTCCTAGAAGTTTGTCAATTTCATTTTTATGTTGCAACAAAAATATCAAAGAACTGTAAAAAAAGAGGAAGGAAAATTTCAGTGTGTGAAGACCAAAAAACTAAGAATCAATAAATAAATCCACTGTACATGTACATGGTGTATGATAAACCTACGCCTGCTTGGAGCAAGAAGGGCGTTAACTTATATCTTTAATGACGCAGAGTTAACGCCCTTACGGCTCTGAACAGACGATAGATAAAGATGTCGAAGGAAATTCCATTTATATTATATCTCCTCTTCCTCATCCATATCCTCCCTGTCCTTTATTTCTTCCTACTGTTCACTGCACTTTATCCTCTTCCTAGTGCTACCCCCCCCCCCCCCCATGCTTGTAATAGCGTGAGACAGATTCTTAAATGCATTCCTAGAAGAGAGACGCATGCAGCAAGCAATTCTCTGCCCATCTCCTTTAATACAAACGCCTCCCCCGCGGAGAAGTATCAACAAATGCTCCACTGCCAACCCCGCAACATTAACCCATGCCTAGTCAGCGGCCATCGCCAACAAAAACGAAGAAGACGCCACGTCGTCGATTCATCGGTGTTGAAATCTCACTCAATTGACGACAGGGCTGTCGGCCAATCGGGGGCTGATGAGCTGAGATGAGATCTGTTATCATGCAGGCATTAAGCTCGCTTGGAATTCTCATTTACGCTTTGAAATGTTTGCACAGTAGGGATCATCTAGACAAAAGCTCTGTTCACACTTCATACATGTAGGTCTGTCATCATCAGACCGAAGTTGCAAAATAACCCGCTATTTAACTATCCTTGATCAGTCTTGATCAGCCCGCAGTTGCAATTAGCGGGCTATTTGGTTGAGAAAATTTCCTGAGAAATGTTGGTCTTCTTCCAAAATAGCAGGCTAATTTGCGCTTGTCCGAGTTAGTTTGTCCTCAACAATTACCGACCTCATCTAAGATTTAGGTATACATCAGGGCACATAAAACCATACAGGCTTACTATTAAAGCCCCACTGTACTACTTGTAGCTACTTCCTCCCACTATATAGCCAACAATGCCTAATCTGTGACCATTGGTCCCCCATGATCCTCTTTTTCTTATGTTAATTGAGAGCTAAGTTGATGAGATAACCAGCTGTCCAGTGACCTTGCAGGGTGGTTTAATCCCTCCTATAAACTAGTACAGATGGCCTTTAAAGCTAGTTGTCAACTCATTACATGTATATGTACATTGTACATGGGCTGTATAGTACACATGGCTCTACCTGCTCTGATGATCGACCCCATCGAATAAAACATAAAAAGGTTTTATGAGGCATTTGTAGACACACAGCTGGTGCTATAATCTGTATAGACCACTGGCCTTCTGGTTTTGTGAATAAGAGCCCTGAAAACAAAATGATAGCCCTACTAGAGCTTGGGTCAAATAAAATATCAAGTAAAATGATATCTTATGTCAATTTACATCCACAATTCCATAATAAAAATCATACAATAATTTCTGATGCACCCTGTAGTTTTGTTATTTTGCTACACAAAAAAATCACATGAGGAAATTCAAATAATATGTTTTGTTGCACCGTGTAGTTTTTGTTGTTCTGCGACACAAAACTCAATATACATGTACATGTACCTTGGGGAAGAGTCTCATAGGAGGCAAAAGAGGGAACTTCTCTCTCAAAATATATTTCATGGTGCACCCTGTACTAGGCCTGAGTCGAAACGGGTCCCCGCCCGGGCCCCGACCGTCGAGCTGAAACCCGGTTTTTGGTTTTCGGGTTTCGGGTTTTTCAAAATTAAATTTCACACTGATATTTTGAAATATAGAACTAAAAATATGCAATTCACAAACTTATATTTCAATATAATCAAATATGCTTTAGAAATAAATGGATATTGTTTCGACTGACGGTAGGTGTTTGTATCGCTCTAAAATTGAGGCTGCAAGAAAGGAATCACGCTTCTGGTACCGATCGAGTGCGTTCAGAAACGGAAGTGGAAATAGATCGATGAACCGCTGAAGACAGAGTAAGAAAGTGCCACACAGAAGACTAAAATGTTGATCAGACTATTGCAATTAAATCGTAATACTAAAGGCATTAATTTAATTGTCAAAATATATCCACAATATAATGGTTTACCCTTGATAGTTTGATGAAGGAAAATAAATTAAAGCTCTTGAAATAACATCGAAGTGCCTTTCGTTCGTTCTAAAAATGCGTGTATAACGGCAATCAGAGGTTACGAGTCAAGCTTGATATGCATGTTTACATCCTTGCACCGTCATTCGACCTGATCGGAACAATAAGCATTGAACCAATTAAAAAACATCACGTAAGACTTTGAGGGACTCCAATTCAACAAAATTACCGTAAAATAGTTATTTGCTTTGACAAATAATACTATAGATATTCATAATATCTTACAGAAATAATGATATTTCATGAGCTACGTACTCGATATCGAGCTCAGCTAGCCATCTATGAATATTATGAATATCTATAGTATTATTTGTCAAAGCAAATAACTATTTTACGGTAATTTTGTTGAATTGGAGTCCCTCAAAGTCTTACGTGATGTTTTTTAATTGGTTCAATGCTTATTGTTCCGATCAGGTCGGATGACGGTGCAGGGATGTAAACATGCATATCAAGCTTGACTCGTAACTTCTGCTTGGCTTGCCGTTATACACGCATCTTTAGAACGGACGAAAGGCACTTCGATGTTATTTCAAGAGCTTTAATTTATTTTTCTTCATCAAACTATCAAGGGTAAACCATTATATTGTGGATATATTTTGACAATTAAATTAATGCCTTTAGTATTACGATTTAATTGCAATAGTCTGATCAACATTTTAGTCTTCTGTGTGGCACTTTCTTGCTCTGTCTTCAGCGGGTCATCGATCTATTTCCACTTCCGTTTCTGAACGCACTCGATCGGTACCACGAAGCGCGATTCCTTTCTTGCAGCCTCAATTTTAGAGCGATAAAAACACCTACCGTCAACTGAAACGATATCCATTTATTTTTTAAAGCATCTTAATTTAATTCAATTGATTATTTTATTGTTTTGAAAGCAGTAACTGTCCTTTCCGTCGCATTATTAGAACAGCAACTTAGTCTAACTCCCGCCGCTGCATGCACACGATTTTTAGTGTCAGTGCAGTGGTGAAAATTTCGGGTACCCGGTCCCCGCCCGAAATTTTCAAGTCAAACCCGGGTTCGGCAAAACCCGTGATGACTCAGGCCTACCCTGTACTTGTACGTGTGTTGTTCTGCAACTCAAAACTCCATATACTTTACAGTAAGAGTATTATATGATGCCAAAGAGGGAACTTATTTCTCAAAATGTATTTCATGATGCACCCTGTACTTGTGTTGTTCTGCAACACAAAATGTTGTGCACTTTACAGTAAGAGTATCGTATGACGCAAAAGAGGGAACTTCTCTCTCAATATATTTCATGATAGGCCCTGTACTTTTGTTATTCTGCAACACAAAACTCCATACACTTTAACAGAAAGAGTATCATAATTATATGATGCAAAAGAGGGAACTTATATCTCAAAATATATTTTATGATGCACCCTGTACTTGTGTTGTTCTGCAACACAAAACTCCACTTTTAAGAGTATCATACGATGCAAAAGAGGGAACTTACATCTCAAAACATATTTCATGATGCACCCTGTACTTGTGTTGTTGTGCAATGCAAAACGCAATACACTTCACAGTAAGAGTATCATATGATGCAAAAGAGGGAACTTACATCTCAAAACATATTACATGATGCACCCTGTACTTGTGTTGTTGTGCAATGCAAAACGCAATGCACCCTGGAGTAAGGGTATCACATGAGGCACAAGAGAGAGGGGTATGGAGAGGGTATGCCCGTAAACCATTCCATCAGGATAGTGTCATACACGCAGGTGTGCTAGAGAGGTTTTAGGGGAGAAGAAAAGAAGGCAAAGACTGATCTTTGTGTGAATGAAATTTGACAGGTACATGTACATGTACAAAGTACACATACATCTTGAGTGAATATACTAGATACAGAGTACCAGGATATGTTCCGGTACATTGTACAGTATATTGGCATAAAGCTCAGAGAATGGAAATTAATGCTGTAAACAGTAACATACATAATGTACACCTACATGTATCATGACAGTGTTATGTATGCATACTGTATGTACAAGGAATGAAGGACGAAGGAAACCTTCTTCACAGCATCTGTTTTGAACGAAAAGAATATCCAATTTACATGTTTAGGAGCTAATCTGAATAACCGTGAATCAAGTTAACCATGAAAATCAGTATTGATTTTATTATTTACGATATAAATCTACGTATCTACCTATTCTACTTTACTTTGCTATTGTTGCACCTCAACATTGCATAACCGAAACTTAAAACACATCGCCAAATTGCTCATACCCCCCCGACCAATGGCGCCCTCCGTGACCCTTGCGTCCGAGCGCCGCCAACGTAACCTCTTCCTCTTATCACGAGTTCCCTAGGACACACCTTGGTAAAGGCGCTGGGGATGGAGGGAGGGAAAATAGGTAGATACGTAGATTTATATCGTAAATAATAAAATCAATACTGATTTTCATGATTTACATCAATAAATCAACGTATCTACCTATTCTACTTTGCTAAAGACCAGCACAGATTAATGCCGGGTGGTAAAAACCAAGCAAACTCATCAATTTAATGAGAAATAGACGACGAAGCCGCCTTCAGAGAAGCGACCACAAAGGCTCGTTCGCCCGCGGGCACATCTTTGAGGTAAAAAGCAGTAAAAGAACTTGGAGACTTCCAAAAAGCTGCTTTACAGATATCATGAACTGAAACTCCGATGAAAAGAGCCCAAGACGTACTGACACTGTGAGTATCATGGGCACGAGGAGTCCTGCCAGGCGTCAAGGCCTCAGGGCCCGCAGCCTTGATAGCCAAGACTAACCACCTGGAGATCGTATCCCGAGATGCCGCCGAAAGTGGCTCTCGAGAAACCAGAAAGAGCTGATCCGACTTGCGAAAAGGCTTCGTCTTGTAAAGATACCATTTGAGGGCGCGAACGGGACACCACAGTCCGTCCCCGAAGACCGAAGAAAAATCCGACAAGGGATGAAGCACCACTTCCACTGAACCCGACGTGTCAGACTGATTCTAAGCAATAAAAGAAGCCTTGGGAATCAAACGAACCCCACGTCCTTCCCAGCGGATATGCCCAGGGGCAGCTGAAAGGGTATGAAGTGAGCTCCTACGCTGACCAGAAGTGATTACCATGAGAAAAACCGTCTTGACCGTAGTAAGCAGAAGCGTCGCAGAACACAGCGGTTCGAAGGGAGTGCCAAAACCTTGGGTAAACTCCACACTGGCGTCAGAGGTCTGAAGAAGGGTCTCTTAAGGAAGAAAGACTTCAAAAGAGCCGCTAGCTGAGGAGCAGAAGAAACCGAAGTACCATCGGCAAACCCCGAAAACAAAACCGCAGCTATAGCAGACCGATAGCCACAAATCGTTGACAGAACTCTCCCCTTGTCATACAAAGAGATCAGAAAGTCAGCAATAGAAGGTAAAGACGCCTCTCTAGGGGCGACGCCCACCTCCTCACACCAAGTGTGAAAAGCATCCAACCAGGAGTTGTAAACCGTCCTGGTCGACTCTCGTCTACTCTGGACTAGAAATTGTGCAGCACGTTCGGAGAAACCTGACGAACGAGCCCTCTTCCCGATAACCGCCAAGCGGTCAGACGGAGGATTTCCGGCCGCTGGTGTAGAATACCAGACAGAGGTTGCGACACCAGATCCGGATGACACGGCAACGACCACGGAGTCCCCACCAGGAGGGTCAGGAGGTCCTGAAACCACGACCTCGCCGGCCACCAAGGAGCTATGAGAATCATCATCGCTCGATCTTCCCTGATCTTCCAGAGCACACGGGGAAACAACGCGAACGGAGGAAAGGCGTAAGCCCTCCATCCCTCCACGGGATCGCGAAAGCGTCCAGAGCAAAAGCTCCTGGTTCCCGGACTCTCGAGAATATCGAGGAAAACGATGGTCGAACGAAGTTGCGAAGAGATCGATGTCGAGAACACCGAACACTCTCCCCAGTTGCCTGAAGACAGTCGGAGACAGAGTCCACTCTGAGGGAAAGCACTTGCCTCTGGAGAGAAAGTCCGCTAAGATATTCTCTTCGCCCGGGATATGTGATGCAATCGGGAACACCCTCGCCCCCTTGCACCACGCCCAGAGTTGAGAGGCCAACTCGTTCAGAGCCACAGAATGAGTGCCTCCCTGTCTGTTGATGTACACCATCACCGATACGTTGTCCGTAAGAATCAGAACCGAACGACCCACCAGACGAGCACGGAAGTGACGAAGCGAAGCAAACACTCCCATGAGTTCCAACACATTGATGTGGGGCAGAAAGTCCAGATGACTCCAGTCTCCTGAAATCATTGACCCCTGGCAATGACCTCCCCAAACCAACAGCGACGCGTCCGTGGTGACGGTCACGGAAGGGAGAGGAACTCGGAAGCGTTTGCCCTGAAGGAAGAAGGAACGACGAAGCCAAGGACCTAGAAGACCCTTGATTCTGGACAACAGGGGGATCCACGACAAAAGAGAACTCACGCTCGGCTGATAAAACTCCAACAGAAAGAGTTGGAAGGGACTCATCAATAGTCGACAATCTGGAAGCATGTCGACTAGACTGGAGAGAAACCCTAGCCACTGAAGCCAACACTCGGCTTTCACCCGACGTGCACATCTCAGAGACCGAGCAGTCCTGACTATCGTCTCGACCCTGTCGAGCCTGGGACGAGCCAGCTGATGACGAATGTCCAGCTGAGCACCTAGGTAAGACGGCGTGCGAGTCGGAACGAATTCTGATTTCTCCCAAATTATGAGAAATCCGAGATCTTGAGTCGTGCTGATCAGAATCTGCATATGATCCAACAGCATGACTGACGCCACGACTCTCGTGAAAATCCGAGGAGCAGGGCGCAAACCGAACAGGAGCGCTCTGTAACGGTAGAATTTGCCCAGGAAGGCAAAACCCCACAAGATCCCGCGACCGCGGATGTATCGGCACATGAAAATAAGCGTCGCGAAGATCCAAAGAAACCGCGACGTCTGCGGGATTCAATGAAGAAAGGATGGTTGCCAGATGATCCATTCGGAAATGAACCTTTCCCAAATGAAGGTTAAACCGCTTCATGTTGAGAATCATTCTTAAAGAACCCGAGCACTTGGGAATTACGAACACCGGCGACAAACAAAGACACGGGTGATCGTCTACTTCCTCTATTGCCCCCTTCTCTAACAGAGACACGAATTCGGAGGAAATGTGACTCTGAAAAAGAGGGGACATGATCGGAGAGCGGCTCCGGAGGACGCCATTCGGAAGAGGTTCCACAAAATCTATGAAGAACCCTTCTCGTACCACCGACAGAACAAATGCGTCGCTGGTGATCTTCTCCCACGCCGGGAGAAATCTCCGGAGCCGCCCGCCGACCTAAGACCCAAGCACTCGGGGGAAGCCATCATCTAGAGAATGACTTCCCACCACCACGAAAGGGAGTCCGGGAAGATAGAAGAATCACGGTAAAAAGAACCTCGAGACGAAGGACGACCACGATCCTGGTATTCCTCCTCGGCCGGGTACCAGTCCTGAGGGCGGCCCTTAGACTGGCCGACGTTCTTACGAAAAGAACCCGAAATCTTCAAACTTTTCTTACGAGGTCTGGAGGAAGGAACCGGTTCTTGGACATCGCGAAAAGCAACGGACAGGTCTCGAGCCTGCTTCTCACCATCAATCTCGGCTTGCAGTAGAGTAGTGAAACTATCTCCACAAAGGTGGGGGCTGGCCACTGGCATCTGCGGAAGCAGTCCTGGAATTTGATGCGGTCGAATGCCCAAATAAGTGAGCACAGCCTCCCGACGATACTTCTCGATGGAATGCGAAGTCACCGCAAGCCGTGAGAAAAGATCAAACAACAAATTGTCACTTTTATCAAAAGGACCACGAGTCCCAAACTTCTTCCCCAAACGACTGGCCACCGCCACAAGTTTGGGAGAAACCCGTTTAGGACACAAATACAAATCCGCATCCTGAGGAACGAAAGCGTACTTGTCCACCTGCCGCTTAAGAAATCCCGTCGATGACGACAAGTCTTCTGCGGCATTCACAAATTCTTCTTTGTGTAGATCAGGAAGAAACAGTCCCTGAAACGCTGAAGAGTCCGATTTAGAAGACAGGAAGCCCCGCCGATAACTCCGGGACGACACAAGAATCGGGCACATATTTGTGAACCAAGGCTAACGAATCCGCCGCCAGAGACACAAACGGAAGTAGACGCATCATCCCCCGCAACTGAACCAGACAACTGAGCGATGGAACCAGTGTCCCAACGATCAACCGAGCCCCCCCTATCTTGACCAGATAAACAGGGACGATCCCCGCCTCTCGGAGCGCCCAACGAAGCGTGAGGCGGAGAAGCAAAAAAGAGAGGACCCCGGCTGAATACGACAACTCGAAACCCGCACCGGCGACTGCTCAGGCGAGATCGATGCATCTTCGGAAAACTCTGAAAATAAATCAACCGCGATCGGATCCGAAAGTGAAGTAGGACGAACCGGAGGAGCCGACTCGGGCACCGAAGATCGAAAAGCGTCAGCAAAAGCCCGCATCCAATCCGAAAATTCCGGCGGGGGTGGAGGCACCGACGGAGGGAGAGTAGCCACCAAAGGCGGACCCCGAGGAGCCGCAAACGGTGCCATAAAATCAGAGCGCGGATTCTTCGAAGGATAAACAAAATCCGAGGAAGAACCGGCCACAGCGTCCCGGGAACCCCGCCTCTTACGAGTCGTAGCGGTAACAGAAAAGGCCGAAGAAACGGGACGGTTATCCGATAAAAGCCCGACGGTAGGAGCTCCCCGCAAACCGAATCGGGAAAACGGAACACGCACCGACGGAGAGGCGCGGTTAGTTGAAGCCCCAGGATCCGACTCGGATGCACGGGTATCCGGACCGAAATCCGGAACCGGCAAATCCGACAAAGGGACAGAAGAACCGATCGGTGACCGGTTCAAGTCCGGATCCACGGAAGCAACCCGAATATCCGTCGATGGATTTGTGCACCGACCAAACAATTGTTGGCGGTGCAGAACTAAGGCCCGTTCCACCCAGGGTAAGAACCTCTGGGTTTCCGGGAACCGTCCCGAGAGGAGATAAAATCGCCCCCTCGACCATTCTCATAGGCTTGCCTTGCCCGCATAAATGTCTGCTGACATTTGCATCCCCGGGGTTTGCGGTGTCACCACCGCTCCCGAGGGGCGTAACTAACGAAGACTTATTACTAGAATCCTTCGTCTTCGTATCCGTCGATGGATTTGTGCACCGACCAAACAAAAGACCTGACGGAACAATTGTTGGCGGTGCAGAACTAAGGCCCGTTCCACCCAGGGTAAGAACCTCTGGGTTTCCGGGAACCGTCCCGAGAGGAGATAAAATCGCCCCCTCGACCATTCTCATAGGCTTGCCTTGCCCGCATAAATGTCTGCTGACATTTGCATCCCCGGGGTTTGCGGTGTCACCACCGCTCCCGAGGGGCGTAACTAACGAAGACTTATTACTAGAATCCTTCGTCTTCTTTCTCGCGACAGAACTTGATTTCTTCTTCGTGAAACCTGCTAAGAGAAAATAAGAACTGCGAGACATATTATAACCTGCGGGAAAGAAAATTAAACAAAGGGTACAAGCAATTATCAACAAGAATTAAAGAATTAAATAAACTACCAGTGACTAAAACACCCCACCGACTACCCCCGCACGCACCCGAGGCCTCGGAGGAGTGAGGACGGGCAAACGCGAAAGCGGAAACGTAACAGTAGTCGGCAAGAAAACGTTCTAGAATACTGATAAATAAATAAATTCACGGAGTGAAACTACTCTCTAACGAACAGGAAATCGTAGAGAATATTATAAAAGGCGAAAATGCGAACCAAAAAGTGACTAAAGAGGAAAAACTCTTCAACTTTTGGGAGCGATTTTTAGTGTAACTTATCCGTTCGGATGCGAAGAGATAAGAGGAAGAGGTTACGTTGGCGGCGCTCGGACGCAAGGGTCACGGAGGGCGCCATTGGTCGGGGGGGTATGAGCAATTTGGCGATGTGTTTTAAGTTTCGGTTATGCAATGTTGAGGTGCAACAATAGCAAAGTAAAGTAGAATAGGTAGATACGTTGATTTATTGATGTAAATATTGATTTTTGCACACCAAGGTGTATCGATTCCGAGAAGAAATGGAACATGTAGTTTCACATACAATGTAAATGTAAATGTGTACAAAAATTAGGATCCGGCTGTTCCTAAATGCTGAATTTTATACTGTTAAAAGCTGCAGCACTACAAGTTTAAAGATAAAGTTGAATTCTGGTCATGCGATTGCATTGTGAAAGAAACGGTGTGGAATCAATCAGAAAAGAATGATCATCTAGCATATATTAGAGTGTCCTGCAAGGTTATGGAATTATCAAAATGAGAAATTTGGCCCAGTCTTGGTAAAGTTACAAGCACTGTACACAGACCATGTGGCCTAAAAATCTTGACGGATTTTGATGTCTTGTGTACAGATTATTTTTCACCTCTTCCCAGAACTCAAACTTCTCTTTAACTCTTAAGCTGCCACCCATACAATGCACCCAGTGCCACAGTGCTAATCTCCTGTGTGCCAAGTTAATTTTAAGGTTGGTTCAAGTGCGTGTTATTTAAATCTTTACAAAAAACAAATCGTTGAATTACTCGAGAAAATCCAATCTGACTGTTGTATACAAAGACGCGTAATCCAAAGCCGATAATCTTATGCACGCGATGGTACTTTCAATAGCGCTGTAAAAGCACTCAGCACGGTGCAATGGGCATGAACAATGACTGTTATTACATATGCTTGCTAGCGTGCACAAAGCAGTCACACGGTGGCGCGCTCGCGTGCACAGAGCAATATAACAATAGCGCGCTAGCAGCCTCATGGCAGGATATGAGTTAAAGGGCAAAACGTTTAATAATCACAATCATAGATTTAAAAAGGTGTTGTGCTCTCAAAGTGGTACATGGAAATACACTGTACATGTACAGTATGGTCTTATTCAAAGGCTACAATAATGTTCATGTACAGTATAACAGTGTAAAGTGCTAATTTAACCTCGTCAAAACAGAAAATGAAAGCAAATCTATTGAAAGAAAAGTAGACTTGGATAATCTCATGTTCTTTTTTTTTTCCAGACGGATGTCAGCCAGACACTCACATGACACCTAAAAAATTATCTTTGTCCATTTAACGCCAGAAGGACGTTAATTATGCAGTACAGTACAATTGTTTATTATTTAAACGCCCTTCATTCTCCCAGCAGACCAGTTTATACAAGGTTTATTACGCCATCACTACCACAAATGGTCTTTCTTGAAGCCACAAAATTAATGAGCTATTAAAGTTCAAAGCGAGGTCATGTGAAATCCCTGCTTTTTGCTGTTATTTCATAATAAAAAAATGACATCATGGTCATCACAACAACAGAATAATTCAGCCTAATTTCATTTCCTTTACTCCCCTCAAAACACAACACTCATCCTGGGATTCTTGGATGATAACATGTGTTGCAACACGCTGCATTGCATAAAGCACAGACTCTCCATTGACACTTGAACACAATTCCATCAAGTCTTGAGCCCAACCTACATGTAAGTCTGTCCATGAAGAAGAAGAAGAGTGAAAAAGAAGAAAAAAAAGAGGAAAAAAAATATAGAAGCGAGAACTGCCTATATTAACGTTTAGAATCTTCATGTATATGTTCTTTTTCTTATTGGTTTTCTGACAAAATTTTGAAGAAACGCGGTGGAGACGACTAGACTTATTGGTGGACATAGGAGGGCTTAGGCTCAGCATTAGGCTGAGTTGAGAAGCTTGTCACAACGTACTGTGTCCGAGCTGGTCCTTGGACGTCAAATATAGCCGATAGGCCTTTTGCTTGCCAGCCACTGAATTCTTCAACATTATAACCAGTTTAACTTTTTAAAATCCATTTTATCAAATTCTATATGTATTAAAAAGAGTAGGTACATCTAATTTTAAAGGAAAAATAATCCTAAGAGAAGAGGCGTAAATATTCGCTTCTGAATGACAAACGCCTATAAACTAAAACAACAACAACATCTCTGGTTGTGTCAAAGAAGAAGTGGCTATACAGACTTACAGAACATCTTTTTACATGGTACATGTACATGTATATTGACTGGACACTCTATGCAGGGAGATGTGACTTAGGGTGCGTTCAAGCGATTTTTTGAAGCTAGAATCACAAACATGAATCACAATAGTGGTGTAACATCACGGATATCTCCAATTCCGTTTAACCGCCAGTCAAAACCGGACGGTTTTCGGTTAAACGATTTATTTATAAAAAAAAAAAAAAAACGTTTTTTTTTTTTTTTTTTTTTTTTTTTTTTTTTTTTTTTTTTTTTTTTAACTTTTTTTTTTCTTCACCGACTCTGTCGGTAGCAAGCCAGGTCCGTGTGAAAAAGCGGGAAGGAATTTTATTTGTGCTTGTGAACTTGTCATAAATAATAGTAACAATGTCGATTTTAGAGGAATGTGTAAGATCATTAATGTAAAGTAAAAACAGTAGAGGACCTAGGATAGAACCTTGAGGTAGGCCATGTGTCCAAGTTGGATGAATTATTATTATAAATTACATATTGAGATCTATTACAAAGATTACTTTCAAACCAAGATGACAGACAAATTGGAGTGTTGTTCTAGTTTCAGAGTGGTGAGTCAACACACAGATTACTGAGCTGGGAGACATTGCCAGGCATAGTGCCAGGTGTAGGGGCATAAATCGAAACTTTAAAAAAAAAATATTAAAAAAAAAAAAAAAAAAAAAAAAAAAAAAACGGGTAAACGAAACCGTCCAATTGAAAACGGAATCCGCCATGGGCGGTCGGATACCGGACGGTTAAACGTTTGACTACAGCACTAAATCACAAATTAAAAAAATGTTACAAAACATGGTTACTGCGGGAGATTGTTAAAGCAATTTTCCATCTAATGTCAGCAGATCTTTGTTCATAGTTTGAAAGGTTGAATTATTGAATTTTCCATTTGATCTTTATCAACATTTGTTAATTACCGCAAACAAGAATATGATTCTTATTAAAACGTAAAGTGCAGAAATAATAACGCAGCCAAGTGCCATTTGATGATAAACACTTGCTCACTTGTTTCTCCCTTGTCAAACATTAACATTTACCAATTACCATGGCAACGGTTGAAAAAATAAATACATGTAGATTAATGCTGCTTCCTCTGGAAAATGTATTTATTCTGTATACCCCCCCCCTTTTTTTCAACTCTCTCTCCCTCTCTTGCTCTCTCTCCCTCTCTCTCTCTCTCATTCTTTCTCACTCTTCCCCCCCCCCTCTCTCTCTCTCTCTCTCTTCCTCCCTCTCTCTCCCTCTCTCTCTCTCCACCAAGTCTTATCAAACGCCACTGGTACATGTGTTTGTATATTTATATAACTATGAACTTCCTATCCCACGGGCAAAGGGGAAAGTAAAATGCATAAATCATATCTCTTCATAAATGACAGCCCGCTCGCAATGTGCAATAGATGGAAGAGCGAACAAGAAAAAGGTTAAGCCTCTCAAATAATATTTACCAGCAGTAGCACTAAGGTCTTTGTTATTACTGGGTGATGACATGCTAAGCAATTCAACCATGGAAACCAGTATACGGTGGCTTGGTCCATGGACGCTCCAAGCTTAGACAAGGAGAAACGTTATCTATACAAACGTTTCGCTTTAGAACATTGCAGAATACACTGTGCTACTAGTACTATGAAACAAGAAGCGTGCATACAATATTGGCAAATTTTACAAGTGGTTTAATATTCATGACAGTTTCATGGCGTGAAATAACAATTTGCATAACATTGTATTTTTGCAAATCTAAAAAAAAATTGTCATCAAAATTTTGTGAATGTTTCATGTCAAAATATGTTTTGGTTGTACAGTATTATTAAGCACAACTCTGATCAAGAGTATATGGTCAAATGTTCACCCTTTGCCTTCATCTTCTCCTCTTGTCTTTAATATTTCTTATCTTTATCTCTACTTCTATTTATCTTTTTTTTTTCATCTTCTCTTCATATTCCTGCCATCCTCCCCTCCTGTCAGTGCTCATCTTTTCGTCTGCATCTTCTTTTCATTTTCATATTCTGTTTTTCTCCTTTTCTCTTTCTATTGCAAATTGTCTGTTTGTCTTTTCTTCATCTTCTTCTCATCCAAATGTTTGGCTCCTCCTCCTCCCTTGCAGTGCCCATCTTTCCTTCAACATCATCTCATCATCAGCACTTTTATATTCATCTTCTCTCCTCTTTCATCTTCCCTTCATCTCCTCTTCTAAACCTTTAGCTCCTCCTCCCTCTCAGCGCCCATCTTTCCTTCAAAACCATCTCATCTTCGGTACGTTTATGTTCATTCTACTCTCCTCTTTCATCTTTCCTCCTCCTCCTCCTCCTCCTCCTCCTCCTCCTCCCTGGTAATGCCCATCTTTCCTTCAACATCATCTCATCATCCACACTTTTATATTCATCCTACTCTTCTCTTTCATCTTCTCTTCATCTTCCTCTCCTCTTCTCATCTAACCCTTTCCGTCTCCTCCTCCTCCCCTCCTGTCACCGCTCATCATCTGAAGTGATTGAGTCATCTCATTTCCCGCATCTCAAGTCTACCGGTCTCATTACCTCATATTCTTATGCCGAGGCATGCTCTGCCTCTTCCCATCATGCCAAAAGCACCCTTTCTTAAAGGCAATCTTAGTAATGACGCAAGAAAAACCTAACTGATTTCTATAGCATCTTGATCCAGCGATACTTAGTCTGACGTCAATTTCTACATTTCAAACAAAAATCACATAAATGTACATGTACTGTACAACTTCTACTCTGGACCAGTACCTGACCATGATATTACATGCCCTTAACCTATTAAGGTAAAGACCAGTTTTGGAAATGCCCCCTCTCAAAAAATGAAATGGAAGCTCTTATTACCGGTACCAATCATGTGAAAGAATATGTTTTGACTAATACGTGATGATACAAATTTTGCTGGGAAACTGCCTACTAGTTGATATATTTGGTAAATTATTATATCTATTTGGCCCGAATAGATATTGCGCATGTGTCACGCATTTGTCGCGTAGTCCCATATACATCTTTATGTGTACAATGCTTGCAACTTTACCAAGACCTGGCCAAATTTCTTATCATTTTGATGATTCCAGAACCTTGCAGTACACACCAATACTTATATGCTAGATGATCAACCTTGTCTGATCGATTCCACAACGTTTCTTTCACAATGCCATCACATGACCAGAACTCAACATTATCTTTAAAACATTTAAAACCAAATGTAAGCCAACAATAGAGAATAAATGTTAGACACTGTTATGCATAATATCATCTCATGAACAGATATAACGTTTATCTTTAAATCTACCTTTGTAAAAGTAAGTGCCACTTATGTCAAATCAAAGTGCGAGAACTGCATTAGCAAGAACATGCTTCACAGCTCATGGTTATATTCATGAATGTCAGCAACTCTGAACAGTTATAGCCTTGCTCTCAGGCTATAGCACCTTTATCCCTGAGGTGGGTTGAGTCTGGAATCGAGAAAACTAACTCTATAATTAAATTTTGCTCGCCAGCCACTGACCTCCTCAACATTAAATGAAAAATTGAAGAATTCAATTTATCCAAAGCTATATTCAAAAAGTAAATCTAAATTGAAAGGAAAAAAATCTTTATATCAGAAAAGGTGTAAATATTCACTCCTGATTAATATACTCCTACATGTATCAACAACTGTATACCGGTACTAAAAACCAGAAACTTTAATGTGCAGGAAATACTGGCAGATATTTTTACTGTGGTTCAGATTGGCGAAAATTTAGTGCAAAATGAAAGAACCACAATTGCCATAACACCGAGGTTTTGCTCAGATTCCCAAAAGCTTCTTGCGACAAAACTTGCTCTTTCACATCGGAAATGGTTTCTTTTTAAAAGAAATAGTATCCACCCAGCTTGATGTGGATCCAGGGGGGGGGGGGGGGGGGGGTGTTTCACAAAACTTGTCATCAGTGAAAAATGACAGTTGTTGTTTGTAAGCTACTGATATCCTTGCTTCTGATTGGTTATCAGCAGACTAGTCACCGATATTTGTCATTTGTCATTGAAAAAAGGCTTTGTGAAACGGTTCCCAGTTATCTCATCATGGGATGGCAGAAAAACATCAGAGAGAGAGGGAATATGATGCATCACCTTGAGCGCATTTTGGAAACAAACGTATATAGCAGATGAGATGCACTCCAATGTTTGTACTGTACACTGTAGCTGCTGTACAAGTACAAGTACATGGAAGTATGAAAGGTAGCATTGGAAGCAGATTGAGTGGGTACCTACAACTGTATCACTACGTAGAAGTCCAGGGACCCGTTTCACAAAGCCTTTTTTCAATCACAAATGACAAAAATCAGTGACAAATCTGTTGATAACCAATCAGAAACAAAGATTTCAGTAGCTTATAACAAAAACTGTCATTTGTCACTGATGACAAGTTTTGTGAAACGCCCCACAGGGGAGTGCTTCACAAAGACTAAGATCGACTTTAAGTTGGACTTAACTATGGCAGGCCGTTCATGCCCTTGGTTGCTCTCACCGTTGGTCTCTCAATTATGATCTTTAGATAATATTTTTTCCTTTAATAATGAACTATCAAAAAATGAAATTCTGTAAATTGTGACCATGATGTCCCTTCAGAGACCAATGCCAGTACCGGTATATGGTATTAGAGCAAACAGTGGCATGAATGGCCTGCCATAGTTAAGTCTAACTCAGAGTCGTTCTTAATCTTTGTGAAACACTCCCCAGGACTCCTTTCTTGGCAGTGAGTATGAAAACGCTCTCTGATTTACAAGCCCTTTACATGCATACCAAGAGGAAATGCGATACACAGCATAAAGCAAAACCTTCCCATACAAAATAGTTTCAATTCTGTATCGCTTACAGCAAAAACAGTTCTCAATTACAGGCCAAGTGCTTTCAAGTAGCATGTGACCGTACACAGTCCATTTCAGCTTCTTAGAGGAGTCCTCAGTTGGCAGGCAAAGTTTCTTTGCAATCACAGTATTTAAAGGCCCACTGCACTACTTGCGCCCTCTACAAACAAACAATGCCTAATCGGTGACCATTGGTCCCCCATGATCCTCATTTTCTTATGTTATTTGAGAGCTGAGTTGATGAGATAACCACCTGTCCAGTGACCTTGCACTGTGGTCTAATCCCTCCTTTACACTAGTACTGATGGGATTTAAAGGGGAAGTTCACCCTTTAAATAAAGATGGTTTTTATAACAGAAGCAGAAAAATGAGAAAAACAGGTCAGTGAAAGTTTGAGCAAAAACTGATTAAATATAGGTAAATTGGGAATTTTTTGATGTGCAATCAATCAACACAAATTTGGCAACTCTGTGGCGTTTCTTGTGAGCTCCCCTCCTATTTGCCCTGTACTAAAAAAAAAATCAAAAAATCATATTTTCCTTCAAGAAAATTTTCAATTTTCACCCTTAATATAATTATTGCAAACATGTTTTTATACAACCCATGTATGAAACAAAACTACTCTGTCATAATTACATGTTTAAACTATGATAAAATGTTGTTTCCAGAGTTCAAAGTTAAATAGTTCAGTTTGTGAAAGATATTGACAACAGAGCAATAGTCTCTAACAAAAATCATGTGTCATACATGTAAAACCGTCATAAACAAAGAAAATGAACAAAGCTAGTAATACAATAACAAATGTTGAAGCAAATCTGATAGAAGATAAGAGAGCTATATTAACATCTAAAGAAAACATCGATAAAACTCAATTTGGCAATTCTATGATTTCCCAGGCGAGCATGTCTCCATTTCATTTGTAATGAGAATTGCCTGAAAGGGATATCTGTCTTCTTTGGCTAGGATAAAGAAACATGTGAAAACTTGTGCCAAGCAAGATCTATAATGTACATGAACTACATTTACATGTATGTAGGGCAAATTAAGGTACATGGATGATAAGATTTATTCTTTGGAGAAAATGCTAGTAATTTCATAGGATTTTCACCACAAAACAAACAAGGAGAAAAGGCAATATGACTCTATCTTACATAATACCCTGTACATGTACATTACATGTACTGTAACTGTATGTATTAAATAGAATATACAGTGTATATGTTTTGTGGTGCTTATTTTACCTGACTGCTATTATTTATGAAAGCATAAATGCTTGTCAATTTGTGTTGTAAAGTGTACCAGAAAAAATTCTTGTTTGAGCATAACAAAATATATGCTGTAATTCTCTTCATATTTCATCTTAATAGTTAGAAATCATTTCATCTAAGTTTCTCTTCTTCTTACTTCCCATATAACTTTGGGTCAATTTAGTTCTGTACCCCTCTCAAGGTGTGTACCAACTTTAAGAACAATAACCTATTTCAATTACTAGTACAAGGAGAAGTGAGATGTACTGTACGACTTATGATTGCAATATCATTGATCATATTAAAATCTGTTTACTTTTTGTCTCCCTTCTGCTGGCATTTGATGTACAATGCACTCTACTACAGTACATGTTCATGTGTACCCAGAACATAATTACAGTTTATACACCCCCCCCCCCCCCCCCCACTAACTAATAATAATAATCATAATCATAATTCCTACCAAAAACAATTATTCAAACAAAATATGTATGGCAAAGACTTGAACCGCAATTAGAACTTAGAATCCCACCAATGAGTAAGATTTATTTTGTTTACACGCAATATATGATATTATGATTGCAGTTCAATACCATTTCACTGTTACACTAGTCTGTGTGTGAAACAACCCCTAATACTAGAACAAAGCTTTGTGAAAGATTTAGTTACTGAATATTTTGTCTACGTGCAAACACCTCTCATATTGTGATAGTTTGACCTCAAATCTTATCACATCCTCTTCTCAAACACGTGCAAGAATGTCTAGTATGAGAGGGACAGCCAGATTACTCATGTCGGTCTTGCCCGAATAAACTATATCCAGGTATACTGTATGAACACATGTACAGGTTGTACGTGGAGGACAATTTTGCCATAAATCATATGAAAAGACATGACATAAAACATGGCCTGCCATCTCAAGTTACACATTACGACCAAGAAAAATATACAGGACAGAGTTCATTTGTAGATGATACGTGTACGTGTACATGTACGTGTTGGCCTCCATGTATCAAACAAGTAGTCTTGTAATTGTTTCCAGGGATAATGGCATTGTCCTCAATGTATTTTGTTTCTTCTGTGCAATATTTTCTTCAAAACACAGATCTATGATTTCTTCAATCTGTGTTTGGTGTTTAATACTTCATAATTTAGCACACACAAAAAACATCAACATGAACACTATCCTAATTACAACATGATCAATCTCAAGACTTTTTATTTACAAAAAATTAATTGGTAGAAAGTTATTTCCATAAACAGTAACATAGTCATGATACTCCTATGATAGAACATACATGTAACATAACACATACTTTACATGTACAGGTCATGTAGTATGTATATTCAAAGTTTATTAAACTTAACTGTACAGCATAACAAATAGCCTCAAAGTCAGGCCTGCTCAAAGTACATGTATGAGGGAGAGAGCCAGATTACTCACATGTCTGTCTTGCCTGAATAAACTACATCCAGGTATGCTGTACATGTATGTACACATGTACAGGTTGTACGTGGAGGACAACTTTGCCATAAATCATAAAGACATGACATAAAACATGACATAAAACATGGCCTGCCATCTCAAGTTACACATTACGACCAAAGAAAATATACAGTACAGAGTTTACATGTTCATTTGTAGATGATACGTGTTAATTGGCCTCCATGCACCGAACAAGTAGTCATGTTATTGCTTCCAGGGATAATGGCATTGTTCTCAATGTATTTCCTTTCTTCTGTGCAATATTTTCTTCAAAACACAGATCTATGATTTCTTCAATCTTTGTTTGGTGTTACATCAGAATCTAGCACCTCCACAAAAAACATCAACACAAACACTATAAAATAACATGATCAAATCTCAAGACTTTTATTTCCAAAAAATAAATTGGTAGAAAGTTATGTTCATATAATATAGTCAGTCATTTTACTCCTATGATAGAACATCATACGTGTAACACATACTTTTATTCAAAGTTTAAACTAAAAGCCGGAAAAAGCATCAAAAGTAGCCTTGAAGTCAGGCCTGCTCGAAGTTATCAGACTTTTTTCATGTGAACCTTACTATCACTACATGTATATTATCATAGGATTATTTGTTTATTATAGAAAGAGGGAAGGGGGGTTACCCTTGCCTAAGAGCAACTTTAGGCCTGTCATCATCATACCGAAGTTGCATAACAACACGCTATTTTCATACTCGGGATATTTTCCCGAAGCTTGAAATTGCGTCCTCACCAGACCGATACGCTCATCACAAACTAGCTCGGACAGACGCAAATTAGCCCACTATTTCCCAAGACCAAGATTTCTTGGATATTTTCTCAACCAAATAACCCACAGTTTATTTCAACTGCGGGCTGATAAGGACGCAAATTAATTTGAGATCGGGCTAGTTAAAAATAGTGAGTTATTTTGTAACTTTGGTCTGATGTGGACACGCCTACTGTATGCTAGCAAGAGATTTGAGATCGGGCTACCATAGTTTTTAAAAATAGCGGGTTACTTTGCATTTCTGGTCTAATAAAGGAGATACTATTAACTCCTTGGTCTGATGAGGACAGGCCTACTGCAAGAGGATGGATGGTTGTCATCCACCTACAATGTACACATGTAATCCTGTCTGTCATCGCCTTCCAAATCCATCTCAACTCTGCAATGATCTTATTATGATTCCCTCATATTTACCCTCAATCCATGTTGCTTATAGTACGGATGCTGTCTTCAGCCGTTGGATACGTTCGGTATGCGCTTATCATCCTCAGGCTAGCCTACAGTACACTGGCAAGATCGACACACTGGATCTACACCGGATAGGCGCTATACATGTACATGTAGGCAATGGTTTGGTCTAGTGCTGTAACATCACGGATATCTCCAATTCCGTTTAATCGCCAGTCAAAACCGGACGGTTTTCGGTTAAACGATTTTAAAAAAAAATTAAAAAAAAAAAAAAAAAATCATTTTTTTTTTTTTTTTTTTTTTTTACCGGCAAGCCAGGTCCGTGTGATAAAACGGGAAGGACTTTCATTTAACTGCGAGGTGCAGTTGAAGGCGCCGATTTGTGCTTGTGAACTTGTCACAAATAATAGTAACAATGTCGTTTTTAGAAGAATGTGTAAGATCATTAATGTAAATTAAAAAACAGTAAAGGACCTAGGATAGAAACTTGTGGTACACCATGTGTAAAAATTGGATGAATTATTATTATAAACTACATATTGAGATCTATTACAAAGATTACTTTCAAACCAAGATAACAGACAAATTGGAGTGTTGTTCTAGTTTCCCAGTGGTGAGTCAACACACCGATTACTGAGCTGGGAGACATTGCCAGGCATAGTGCCAGGTGGAGGGGCATAAATCGAAAAATTAAAAAAAAAATTATTAAAAAAAAAAAAAAAAAAAATATTAAAAAAAAAAAAAAAAAAAAAAAAAAAACGGGAAAACGAAACCGTCCAATTGAAAACGGAATCCGCCATGGGCGGTCGGATACCGGACGGTTAAACGTTTGATTACAGCACTAGTTTGGTCTTCTTTTTTTTCCTACTTGTGCCTGCCCTACTGTACATGTACATGTACAGTACATTGTATGTCTTCAAGAATGGGTCACAATCTTTAATACAGACCCAATGGCCTGAATTTGGAGGAGGTTTGTCGACAAACCGAGGTTTACATGTATGTACGTCATATGACGCGTTTTGACGCGTTTTTTACAAACCTGGTTTGTAAATAACAAAAGGAGGTTTGTCGAAACAAAAGGAGGTAGACTATGTCAACCTTTTTTGTGAATTCGGGCCATTCAGTCCAAGAATTATTAAAAAGCAAATGCAATGCAATACATGTTGTAGGTATAGTACAGTTAATGTATATCCTACATGGTTTGTATTTTCCATTATGCGCTAGGCACCAACTTCATGATTTACAAAGGAAAGAAAAACTAAACCTAAATGTAATAGGTGCCCTGGACACATGGGTGCCAAAAATGTAGTCCAGACCTCACCCCCCCCCCCCCCCAAAGATTTATAGGGCTCATGCAAACAGCTTTTTAAAAGTTTGATATGGACCCCCTTTGAAAGAATCCAGGGCATCAATACAGGTTTAACATGATAAAGATACATTTAATAGGCCTAAGGGTCTGCTACATATACATGTACATGCATCCTTATCATAATAAATATCAGGATATCAGGCATACATGTAGATTGCAAACGATGTGAGGAAGACAAATGATGTTTAATGGGATATTAAAAGGCATTACGGTAGTTTAGAACTTTAGATGCTTCATGAGCAGTCCCTGTAGTTCTCTGGACTGTCAGCATGCACTACAACCGCTGGTAGATTGTTCCATTTGTGTACTGTAGCACACTCAAACCTTAATAAGTTAATACCTCCTCTTTGTCATTCGATTGACTATTTATGGATTCTGTGTTGATACATGTAATTCACAAGTATGAAAGAGGCAATATGTTCTTCAATTGTGTGCATCTGCTCCTGATTTAAATCAGCCAATTTGTAAGTATGAAAGGGTTATGGTAAAAATGACAGTGGGGGATCTTGTCAAACTAGTTCAAACCATCGAACTTTCCATAAAATTTCTAAATCGATTTGGTATTTATTTTCAAAACAAGTAAGGGCTACATGTAGAAAAAGCCCATTTACATCTTTATCATACCTGTAGCTAATTAATACATACACCTGTACACATGTATGTATACAGTTTAAGTCTGAAAGGGTATTCTGAGCACACGTTACATTCGGAGGCCTTTGAATTGAGATCAGTCCCGGCCATAATGCAGGCAATTTGTAAGTATGAAAGGGTTATATGGTAAACATGTCAGCGGAGAGACCTGTATCTCTTCATCAAGGACCGACGACGTTGTCGTCAGGCAGTGCATGATGGGAATAGTAAATGAGCCAGGTGCACATAGCGACGGTGATGAGATGAGATGCCGAGCTCAGAGGAGCACCGTGTCATGGGATGCTTGCACTCACATTCTCCACAAAGGTCTGATCAATTTAAAGGTAATCTTTAAATCCTGGTACAAGAATTGTAAATGCACATGTAGAAACATGAAGAAAGAATCTTTTGTTTGCAGTTTCATTTCAATGTACAAGTAAAAGCAAATTATTTCTATCTCCTTTTTCTTTTCTTTTTTTCAATTCTTCCAATTAAGAAACAGGGCTTACACTGTATAATTTAAACAGAGTCCATATCAACCTTTTCTACAGAAGTTATGGATTTACAGGGCCTCCAGGGGGGGGGGGTTCCATCACCGTGAGGTGTATCTAAAGGACTACAAGCTGAAACAATAAATCTCATTGCCATGGCTAAAATCGTCTTCTAGGGTCTACAAGGGGTTTTCCCTCTTTTGCTTCACTCTTTTGTTTCTGTATAAATCATATTGTAAGAAGGAGAGGGGTTGTGCAAATTACAAGGCCTTTGAAAACATGTCCCTAGTTCAGAATGGAATACATTGTGTACATGTACATGTAGGTGTAAAACTACATGTTAATTTTTTTTTTTTTTTTTTTCTTAAGACCTGCAAGCCAACCTGCAGTAGATAAACAGTCTTTGGTCTTGTCCTTGGTGAATCTTTCTCTGCGGAGTGTTTTGATACATCTGAGAGTAAAATGAAAAGTGCTCAACCTTCAAAACAGAAAAAAGAAGTATCGGTTGCAGAATTTCAAAGGAAACTGACAAAGTAGTTATTCTGATTAAATCTTTTTGTCCCGGGGATTATAAAGTGTCCTGGATATATACATGAACACGTACATGTACCTCGAAAGTAAGCCTACATTGTACACAAACAATGTATGTGCTTTCATGTAAAAAGAAATAAAAATGAAGCTCTTATCAATCAGGAATTGTAGTAATAACTTTGATGCAATGAGGACAATTTAGTTATAAATTCACAGTAGCTTCATGTACATGTAGTATGTACCATCCTTGTTTTAAACTGTCAGTTTGCGAAACCTTGAAGTTATAAAACACAATCCACTTCATTTATTAAACAACAATGATGAATATTGACAGTTTAAAACTTCAAGCCAGGAAAGCATTCATGTTAACTACAAGCAGGGGTAGCCCTGAAGTTAATTGCCTCTGAACAGCACATAACTTCAACTGAATGGTAATGTAATTGTCTACTCAAAAAGTGGGGGCTGCAGCCCTTCAGCCCCCTCCCCCCCCCCCCCCCCACCCATCTTCCGTTTGAAAGCCTCTAACCTTGAAAAACAATATGGTATACATGTGTGGGTCTTCCATTAAATTCCTTTTTTGATCATTATTTTCTCTCCCAAGAACATTCCAATTAAGCCCCTTATCAAGTCACTCCTTTTGAAATCTCAAGAAGACTGTTTCCAAACAAACACTTCTCTTCCCCAAAGAAAGAATGATCAAGCAATTGATGCAAGAACATAACTGTCTTATGACCTCTCTCCAGGGACAATAAGATAGTCATAACTACACATTCACAGGACATAACTGTTAACAGATCTCCCTCTTCCTTTCACAAGATGGTCCTTGGCAAACAAAGCTAAGACTTAAGCCCAGCTCGACTATTAGACCAATTTAAAGGACAAAGGGCTGGCAGAGGTAAACACAGCAAACACCTAGATCTCACCAAAATGGTTTCACGTAGTCTTGAAAATCAAACCCCAATTCAAGAGTCCACAACCTAGGGGGTGGGGGCTGTTTGTATACAAATAATGAAAATTGGGTCCCTTTAAGTTCAGAACGTTGGGAGTCTGGAGTGATAAGGGAAGGGGACGATTATGTACAATACATGTACTATTGTGTACTGCTGTACAAGGTGCAGGTAGACCTGTACAGTTTATTCATGAGTTATGAACAAAACACCCACAAAATTACATTTAAAAAGGGTATGAATAATTTAGTTGTTAACTGTACACAATGCATGCCTGTATTATTTACATGTACATTGTATTTTGATCAAGAAGAAAAACTTCTATCATTGAAATGAACACTTCAAAATAGTGACTAGTAGATATTTTTACATCTCAAAAGACTCCATTTTCGTTATTAAACAACGGGAACACCAATAAAAGGCTGAAAGTCAGATGCAACTTGGGTCTGAATTGAAAGACTACACAATAACTTTCAAGGAGGGATAAGGCTTATCCTATTGTAAGGGGGCTTTTACCCCCTTCACACATCCTTCATTCTCACTCAATAGGGTCGTTATGTAATCAAACATCCCCCAGCCCCCTTCTTCTACAATGTACATGTATTTCGAGAGCTTTGTATACACTATACAGCATCCTCAACTTCACAATAACTACAATGTACATTATGATGAGGGGACACCATAACATGACAACAACAACAATTAATTTTTCTTAAAAATACAAGCTCAACTTTAATACCCTTCCTACATGTATTTGAATTGTAATCTTTTGATTCATTTTCATATATGTAGAAAGAAATTGAAGCTGTGTATTTCTTTCTCTAGATTTAGAAATGTCAAAACATCACAGTGAAAACAAACTTGCCTCCAGTGAGTAGAGTTCTGTAGCTTGTCCTGGGGTTTCTAAGAAATGTTGCCTCCAAAGTCAAACTACAGTACATGTATGTTTAATTTGGCAACCTTAAAGCTGAAGTTGGTCGTGCGATTGCATTGTGAAAGAAACGGTGTGGAATCGACCAGAAAAGGTTGATAATCTAGCATATATAAGAATTTGTGTGTATTGCAAGGTTCTGGAATCATCAAAATGATAAGAAATTTGGCCAAGTCTTGGTAAAGTTACAAACACTGTACACAGAAAGATGTATATGGGACTACACAAACATGTGGCGTAAAAATCCTACCCTGGAGTTTTACGATGTTACATGACATATTTAGAATATGAAGGCATTTGAAGAGCCATGCTTTTCAGGGAACATGTCTTATCTGATACATGTTCTTCCACACTTGCATAATAAGAATGATAACGCTCACAAATTATTTTTCACCTCTTCCCAGAACTCAACCTTCTCTTTAAAGCAAACCTTATTTGCCAGCCTAACAACTTGATTTAAATGAAAAGTTAAGAAACTGTATGCAAATCACTTGTATTTTAGAGTATTACATGTACATGTACATTGCACAGTACATGTACATCTATTCTAATACAAGTTTTTCACATGCAGTACATGTACATGTACATGTACATGTACATTTAAGAAAGAAAGCTCCCATATTATACAAATCAAATGTGATATGCACAATTGCACATCATCAGATATTAAAACTAACCAGTACAAAATGCTGCAATAATTGGGCTCAAGCTGCAGCACCTCCTCCGAGCTGACATTTTGATGGAGGAGCTTCAATTGGTTGCCAAGGCAACGAGATGCCCCCGAGGGCAGGGTATCACACTTTTTGGCTCTCTCTGTGACGTTATCAATCACTGGTATGATCATGGTGTCTTCTTATTGAATCCAGCCACATACAGTACATGTACCCGGACGGAGGAACCGAAGATTGTAACACCCATCTCCCAAGCCTCTACCGTTTACACGGCATTAAACGATACACCTGTATGTAGCATTGGGTATTCCTCAACGATTAGGATTCGGATCTACAATTCAGAATTCTACATGTACCATATCCCTTTCCCATCCCAAACAATGACAATGTTATCATCGTACCTGTATTTGGTTGAGATTTCTAAGTTTATAATTAAATTAAACATACAATTCCTAAATATTCTTTATTATTTTTATTGCTAGCCCCAAATTGTACTGTACCTCTAAAAATTATATCTCAGTATACATGTACCTGTTGTATCTTTCACCGATTCACTATTTTCACTGATCGATACACATTTTTGCACAAATTTTATAGCTGACCAACATACAATGCAGTAACTGACTAGAAAATAAGTTTGTATTGTAGAAATTGCAGACAGAGAAATAAATCAATTTGATTGATTCTTTACTGCGCTAATTGGGAGGCGAAGGCGGGGACACTAAACAGCCATTTATAATCAGCTAGTATTGTAAATTGTACAATAAAGAGAACATTTGCTGACATACTGCACTAGACAACATTGTTCAATAACTTTTTATGTACGTACAGTCAAATTACACAAAAGAACCTTATCGATCGAACAACTGTCTTTGAATTATAATTCTCATTGACAATTTGTTTCATGGATTTACATTATTTTCATCAAGGGTTTTCACTGGTGTCTTTACATGTATTTATGATGTAAAATGTCAGCATTCAGCTTTCTATTGGAAGTAGTATGCATAATTCATATTCAAGCCTTCTATTAACTTCTCTCTTGATTGACAGCACAGAAAAAACAGATGTGAGTGAACTTAAAGTGACTCTGTAACATTGCCTCAGATTCTGAAACAAAATCCTGGATTTAACTCTGAATGCTGCAATCATTTTATAAACCTTTAGGTCAGTCGGGAACCCCATGACTTTACAAGCCTGTCTGATTATCAAGATACTTATGATTGGAAATGAAATTTCATTTTTTGTTTTCCTAACGTTTTTTTATAACACTACAGTCTATTGGGGAAAATGAGTGTGGTAAACCGGTCACTCAAAGAATTGTACTTTTGTTGAGGCACTTTATGATCGTTTTGAAGCGCAATTCTGTTAATAGGGCTTCAATATTACGCCAGTTCACACTTCACAGACACTGATAACACGTAGGGCCGTGCATCTCAGCTTTAACATTGTTAAGCGATGCCTTTAATGGCAGTCAGGATGAGAGAGCGAGGGGGAGACAACATCCAATCTTGCGAAGATTGTCTCGTCTTCGACTGAGCCTGTTTGTCAATCCAGAATTAATTTCGCTTTTCAGAGGGTGCTTCATGCCGATTCAAAAGATTTCCACATCAAATCAAAGATTCGCGCTGCTCTCTGTCAAGACTCTAAAGGCCCTTTCCTACGTCAGCAAAAGACATTCATGTATCTAAAACGATTTTACAAGTTAACAAATTGCAACGGTGGGTCAAAAATGTGAAGGCCTATTAAAGCCCCACTGCACTACGTATAACATGTACCGGTATAGCTACTTGCGTCCTCTACATACTGTAGCAAACAATGCCTAATTGGTGCCTGTTGGTCCCCCAGGATCCTCTTTTTCTTATGTTAATTGAGAGCTGATTTGATGTGGTAACCACCTGGCAGGGAGGTCTAATCGGAAATCCCCCCTGGCCAAACTAGTACAGACAGGCTTTAAAGGCCCCAAAGCATACTTATTTTAATAATATAAATCTGTGTCTTACAAGATACAGAAAATCAGAAATATGAAAGCAGTGTGTTCTTTTGTCGCAGCAGAGTCTTGAGGCAAGTAAGGTTTACAGAAGACAGCCTTTAAATTGAATTTGGGTCAAGTATTTCATTGTGAGGGGTTGAATTCACAGGAAAGTGTGATAAGAAGTGAGTGAATAGTTCTACCAAGCAATGACATGTACGTACATGTAATGTACATGTACATGTATGAAGGAAGCGTTTAGACTTTGTAAGTGTGCTTGCATTTAATATAGGTCTACAGTACATTTACTGTTTGCAAGTTGTAGTTTAAAAAAAAAACATAAAACAAAGTTTTCCTAAAACATATTAAAGGTACTATGTCCCATTTGCAGGCCAAAAAAATGAAAAAGTTAAATTCCAACTGCATTTGAAAGATAATACTAATTTAGAACTTCCCTAAAAAGGTGGGGCTTGAAAATGTCTTCAAGTGGGAAAATAACGACTATTAGTTGTCAAATCGACTTTAGGGCTATAGAGCCCAAAAGTAATAGTCTTGATTTTCAGACAATCGTACCAAATGTTCATACGTTTTATGCTGCGCAAAGATTCAATCAGTTTAATCTTGGCCATCACAAGAAGTGGGTTATTGATGTAGACAAATGCTCATGTACCCTTAAAGGGGTCTTGTTAATTATTTTTGAAGGAGGTAATTTGAATTTTATAGGAGGTACCATCACTGCGAGGGAGCGAAGCGACCGAGGGGGGGAGGGTGTGGGAGGGGGGTGTCCCCCTCCCACGGTAGGGACCTTTTGGGATTTTCCACTTGAAATCGTGCAATCTGGTGCATACCTAAGAAGAAAATTTGTAGTTATCTTTCCTACCTTGTATTACACATATATTGTAATAAACACACATATTGTTCATGTTTAATATTACATGAACAATCATAACTCATAAGAAAAGTTATTAAGTTGATAATTACTTATTACTTTGTACCATTTCTTTGTAATTTTTAATTATATAAACTGAGATGATGCACCATACTCAATCTTTCTACATCATGATTTGTTGAATACATGTACAGTATTTAAATAATGGGCAGCAGAGGCTAGATTTTGATTTTTTTTTTTACTTGTGACTTTTATTTGGTTCCCCATATGAATTCTCATTTAATTATTTTTTTTTGACATGAAATTATTGAATACATTTAAGAATTTACTTCAGTTCCTGTTCATTTTATAATGTTATATCACTGTTTTTCCTGACAAAGTGAAGACACTCATGACTGTATATTTGTTTATTCAACTTTTTTAAGGAAATAAATGAAAATAAAATAAATGAATTAACCGATTGGCTTCCGATTGCGATCGGAAGTTAGTTTTGAATATTCGCGGAGCGCGAGCCTGCATATATCATGCGAGCTAGCTGCGGGGATCCGCCGGGGACGGCCGTGGCCGGCCTAAACTCAGCCGAGATCAAAACTCTGTTGCCGATTTGCGCATCTCAGAATCTAAAGTACGTTGTCTCTAGACATTGCACGCACGTGTATAGGCCCCGGTTTCCGTGATCTTCAAATATCAAATCGGCAACGGATAGTTTGGTTACAGCGAGCTAGCTTCAGTTTTGTTATGATCAGCAGTGTGTATATATTTTGTGCAGTGCATGCATCGTCTTCTCGCGTGCACATCGGGATCGCAATGGGGGTAGGGACGGGTGGGCTTGGCCGCCGCGCTGTGGGGGGAGAACTGCGATGTAACGTTAGATAGATAGGTCTAGGTAAGTACGGACGACGTCGCGTTCGTGATCGTAAGGGATTTCGTCGACTGCGGCCGTGTATGTGCGGCACTAATTATATCTTGGACGAAATTAAGGAAATTTTGGATTAGCATTGATTTAGATCTACTTTCTGTGATTTTTGTAAGGTTTATTATAGGAATTATAGCCGGTAAGAAACGAGTGAATAGGCGGCAAGTTTTACCGGTTACCGGCTTTAAACGACAGCCCTGCGGCCGGCCTTTACAACTCTTTTCATGTATGTTATTACCAAAGAAGAAAAAAAGCCAGTCAGTCACTCAATAGTGTCTGGCAGTGAAATCTAGCAAGTAAACGAGTTTCCTTGCATAATTTGAATATGAGGACACTGCTAACGTTTAAATTTCACAGATAGGACATACATTGTACATGACATATTCATAATTCCTGCAAAGTTCTACATCATTTGAGGTTGGCTGCAAAAGGGACATGGTACCTTTAAAACATACATGTACAATGTACTGTACACTGCATGAACCTGTTGTCTAGAAAATCTGTAAGCATGCTTTTGTCAAGGAAACAATAATATGCACATGTTCAATTTCAATGTACATCCCATTTCTACAGGTGTATTGTATACATACATGTACATGTACATGTACATCTGTTCGGTGTTGATCTACAGTACATGCATGGACCATGTGTGTCAGTCATCCATGGGTGTTTACGTCTGCGGCTTTCTTCATCCATCTCTGTGTAAGTACTTCATAAAGGTCAAGGTCAATGAATGGCCATAAGAATTAAGATGAAAATGCATTTAAACTTGGCCATACTCATAATTTTTAGCATTAAGGAGGAAATAACAATCGGGGAATTCACTGTTGCAGGTATAATTTGATAATCAATAGTGTGTGTAGAACTGCTGTAGTAGTACATGAACATGTGTGTAGAACTGCAAACAGCTTGATGCAAGCAAGGAGAAAATGGAATTTTCAGGATTTCCTTGAAATCTAATGCAAAATATACATGAACATGTACATACATTGTACATGTACATGTACATGTACTGTACACACATGCATGTAGCTCGCAGCAACAATTCAAAGAATTATCAAATACTGTAATACTGTAATACATGTACATGTACACTGTAGACGTCTTTTGTTACAAGTATACAGTAGTTCATTAGTTTTACATATACATGTACGTAACTGTTAATTTGTGTCTATCTGTATAACAAACAACTAAAATTGTATTACTGTACACCAACCGGTACACAACAGTTACACTACTGTGTCTATGAACCTGTATGTTAAGGAACACGTGTGTTTGGAATCAATTTTGTATAGCACCACATGTGCATATGTTCAATTCGGGCGACATTTATTGAATCACAACCTCATACAAGCTGAGGCTAAGAGACAGGTGACCAACCTCATCTATGCAGTGAGTTATCACTATGATGTAGGCTTGAACTGCTGGGACTCAAGGCTGAGACATGTTTGTACCCCAGTCTACATTATATGCATGCATGCACAGACAGATTGTAAAAGGCCTCAAGTCAAGAAGTTGTCCAGTATGGCTACATTCTTGAAAATGCCTGTACCTGCATGCATAATAGTACAGGGGGCATACTGTACATGTACAGTAGGCCTACATGTACTCATGTACACTGTACTGTAGGCTATAAAACTACAAGTGTATTAAAGAGGCTTGATACTTTATGTACATGTATGATGTACATGTATGTTTGTTTTTTTAGTACAAACAGTTTCAGTTTTAGACAGAACCTCAGTTTCTAAACAATAAAAGGTTTGCATTATACGGACATTATCATTTTATATTGAACAGGAATAGAATATTTAGAATTTATAATCTAGCATTTGTACATGTCTTCGCAGCTTCTGTTTATTTATACCAGGGAATAATTTTCCTGGTATCACATCGCAATTTGCTATGCATTTTTGCATGACTGCTATACAAAATATCTTTTGTGTAGCAGTTTTCTTCCATAGAAATGTACAGAATTTCATTTGAAATATTTATCCATTGCCTGAAATTGCTAATCAAAATATTTGAGGAAAATTATTCCCTGTATACCCCCCCCCCCCCTCTCTCTCTCTCCCTTTTTGTCTCTGCCTTTTGGCCCTCTTTTTCTCTTTCTTTCTCTCATTTGCTCTAGCTGTCTCTCTCTCCATTTTTCTTTTTCACGCTTAGCTTGGGGAAGTTGCAGTATTGTTATTTACCTCTGTTTGCTATAAATGTATGAATGCATTTATGACTGTGACCTCGGCTTAATGTTCTTGTTATGTACCGTCTGATGAGCGCTAAAATGGTGTTGCATCATTCTTGTTCGACATTAACTAAACATCCTTCTGGCTCTCAGCAGTCAGCATACTACATTATATCATGGTCATGCCTACAGGTGTATGTTTGTATTGTACCTGAATGTAAACATACACCTGTAACGCAAATGGGAAACGCATTGCTGTGTTATTTTGGACAATAAGACTTCAATCTTGAATCTTCATGTACAATGTAATGAACAAATTTGATAGGGGAAATACAGTATGTACATGTAGATCAAATTAAACATTTCAAGGCCTGTTTACAAATTAGTATACCAGTACATCATCAATCTCCATAAATTTGTTTTATACCAATAACAATATGCATTATGCATGCCTCTGCATGGTGATGTCTACCTGGCATTAGTAATGACTGTTTTCAATATGGCACACAAACTATTCAGCGTGACAATTAGAGTCTACTGCATCCTTAATTTTTGCAGCCAGTTTGAGAAGAAAAAAAAATTAAATATTTTTATTGTACAATCTGTATATTTCAATAAAATGATTGCATCAAATAAAAAGAAATCCAGAAAAAATAGCATCAAGATAAAACATTACAATAGATTTACACCTTACACAGAAAGTACATCTTCAATCTCACTTCACTCCTCCCAGCTCCCTCCCTCGTCATCTCATTTGCAACATCATTTATTTGTATGCATATTGAGTCATCCCTTCATTCGCTTCAAAACCAAATTAAACAGGACAATGTTAATACTAATAGCCTAGCCAGCTCACAATGAGATGACCTTTAATAAGAAACCCTACGTTTTATAACACACCAATAAAAGAAGCCTGTCAGAGATAGTAATTAATTAATTCGGATTAATTTACCTGCGGTCTTTGAATCAACGCTGGCAAAGAAGTCCGACGAGTTTTATGGCTGTGACTTGCAACGGAGCTCTGTGACGAGGTGCGCCTGCGCCGCAGGACTGGAATTTTGCCGTCGTTGGCGAACTGTGCTACGATGGAGCTGTGCCGGAATAGATGGGCCTCGGTATACTTCGACAAAACACACCCTACAATTCCACAGAAATAAGCGAAATAGGGCCTCATCCACATAGGTAGACCATGAAGGGTAGAGCCATTCAGGAACCTCATGAAACTCAAAAAGCTTATAACTAGTGCACTTTGAGGGGTTGAGAGGGTCGATGTCATGCTAACCAGGGAGGCCGAGGCGAGAACACTCGCCACAAGCCAGGGGCTGAACAGATTCCATGCCCCGAAGCAGACTTGGCCGAAAATTTCCCCGACATAGCAGGCCATGAAGAAAACGTAGACATTGTTCCCCGTCCAAGATTTCCGTAGATAGATAGCAAGCCAGTAAAATGCGCAGATAACGCTAAACATTGGGGCAAAAAGTCCACATAAAATATGCAATGCAGTGACGAATGAGTCTTGTAAAATGTACAGGAGCACTGCGACCCCCGCAACTCCAGCTGCTAAAGCTGACCGGCTTTCCGCACCGATATTTTTCATGTTTTTAAGCCCAAACCAAGCAAGGTATGGATTGTAATTCCTTCTCTCCATTGGTGATGCTGTGCCGGCAATATATCCGTTATTATCCGAGTTGTCAAGATTAAAATATCCCTTATTTAGGCCATATCGGGCAGAAGGTCGTCTTTCGTCCATCTTCTTCTAGCTTCACGTTGCCATATCTGCGTACAATTTGGCTCAGCTCAACTACAAATGCCCCACTATTATTGTGTGTATGCTGCGCTGGCGCTACACGAAAACTGGCGCCGGGCTGCTCTACTGGGCTGCTAGCCACACGTACACATCATGACATGTAAACACCGTATGCGATCGTTGGAAGTGCCGTAGCATGCTGGCTGTGTGTTGTATTATCATCAAAATGTAATACGTGATGAGATCAATTCAATTTACTTGCGGGACCGTAAACATCAAAGGATCAGCTTATCAATAATTGTACATGTATAACAATACATGTACACATGAGGAGTAGTATACGAAGTATGCAAACTTCGGGACTTTGTCATTTTACATTTTGAGCTAGCTAGCTTCATTCGCCGTCCGGAATTTTAAAAAAAAAGGGGGGGGGGGTCAGTAATACAATTACAAAAAAACATATACTGAATACATTTCTTTCAAAATGATTTTCATGAAACTATTACTGTGTAGTTTCCAGAATAAACTATCAGAAAAGGCATCAAATTTGCCTAAAACTAGTTGAGTCACCGTTTCATCTAGGCCTATAACTTCCAGTCCCATCTCAATATCATATATCAACAGTGATTTTTTTTTTTTTTAACGTAGGCCTAATAGTATAAATCTTAGAACAATGATGATAATTAAGTGAATGAATTATGCTAAATAACCAGGCATACTTTGTATATTCCGTACTGCTCATTTTGGACATACAGGTGCAGGAGTTGAGTAACACTTCCAGCCCCCCCCCCGCCCCCCCCCCCCCCCTATATGCCCTTGACCCCACCCTCCGCACAAAATTGGTCAAATCATCTTTCAAACTGACACAAGGAGCTGGGCCGGGTGATTCGAGAACCTTTTCTCTCTTTCCTTTTGCAAGTCAACTTATTTATATATGAAGAATGCTTGTCGAAATGTAAAAACCAGTTTGACAATTCTCTCTCTCTCTCTCTCTCTCTCTCTCTCTCTCTTTTCTCCCTCCCTCTCTCTCTCTCTCTCTTTCTCTCTCTTTCTCTTTCTCCCCCTCTCTCTCTCTCTCTTTCCCCCTCTCTCTCTCTCTTTCTCTGCCCACCCCTACTCCGTCAAAAATTCCTGGTCCCACAACTACAAAAGAAACTAATCAAACAAACTTTATTAAATAATAAAATCCATTAATGTTGATTGTCATCAAACTACAAGTACGTATAAAGAAGAATCCAAATGGGTTACAAAATATGAATAGTTCAAAAGTTATTGGTACAGTATTTGGAAATATTTTTGGAAATTAATTCCGTTCCAATTGTTTGTGACTTTTTGGTATAGTATCATGTTCATATTTAATATATAATTTAATATTCATTTAATTTTAGTTTTAAAATTTGTAATACCTGAATGCCTGTAAGCTATAGGCTTAGGAATTGCGTATCAATATTTTTGTTTGTAATTAATTATTTTCATGTATCAGGCATAAATGTTCATTTCTATTCTACCCTTACCATCTCCATTTCCTTCTTTTCTAAGCGCAAATGGACTTTCTTTGTGTTGGTAATATTCGCTATACAAATAACGTTCATTGTTATTATTATTATTATAATAAATATATTATGCCATTACAAAAGAAGAATAAATACAGGCTACAAATGAATAGTTCGAAAAGTTTTCAAGGCAGTGTATGAAATAATAATCAATTGATTATGCCATTACAAAAGGAGAATTAAATCAACGTTTTGGGATCATCGTTACCTTTAACATGTTTTGCCGTTTACTGTTGTTTTTTGTTTTGTAAATAGAAAATTAAATAATCAGTTAAAAACATACTGGAAATGTAGACTGCTTAGCCATAATTCTCAACAACCCTTGATTTAAAAAATATTAAATAAGTCATGAAACTGCAAAAGATATATTGGCCTAATGTATTTTGTTAAATAAAAGTAAACAAACTAAAAGACAAATGCTATCAATGTTGTGAGTGGAAATCTCCAATTTGAATTAAAATGTTCGATTTCATTTATAAAGTAATAAAATATGCTTTATATAATATCTTCCATTGTTTGTATTGCACTGCCCAAATAGCTCATTTAGTAATTTAACACAAACAATATTTTTTAATGTCATCAATGAGGTTTGAAAGGAACATTGCCTGGTAGAAATATTACTTGCGCACAAAACACAATTTTATTATTCTGACATCATTCTGTTTGGATCGCAAAGTTTATAAACTCCGATATTTTTGCTATACTTAAGTAATAATTCTAAGTTATAGCGCTGGGTTGGAAGGGGTTATAATTATGAGGCACAACATCAGCTGAATGTATTTTCCCTTTTTTCTTTTAAAAGTCTAATTTCATAATTTATTTCATCGCTTCTTGCCAAATAAAGAACAATATTGTAAGCCGGTTATTCATTTGTAAAACTGAGTGGGCTTTATCGACTCATATCGAGCTAATCACCGTATATATATTCGTCAAGGGAACAACTTACAGAAATTGTCTAAAGCGGGGGCCAAAAATGCATTAATGGTTAACTTGATAATATTTCCATGAAAGTAAGTCGACAACATTTGCATAAAAGTTGTGTAATAGCTATATACATTTATGTATAATTCATGTTTTCGTTCAAGCAGCAGGGAAGTCCCCTCGGGAGTGGACCTACTAAAGAAGACCAAGCATGAGTTCAAAATAAATTAAACAAATTACTCAATATATTACCATAATGAAATGAGTTAATATTCGGTAATTTACTCTTGAAAAGAGAGATACTTTTGGAATGAGCCCCACCCTCTCCCTTTTTTCTTTCTCTCTCTCTCCGTCTCTCTCTGTCTCTCCCCTCCTCTCCGCTCTCACTGTCTCCATCCCTACCCCTTCTCTCTCTCTCCCTCTCTCTCTCTCTCTCTCTCACTGTCTCCATCCCTCCCCTTCTCTCTCTCTCTCTCTCTCCCTGTTTCTCTCTCTTCTCCTTCTTCTCCTTCTCCTTCTTCTTCTTCTTCTTCTTCTTCTTCCTCTTCTTCTTCTTCTTCTTCTTCTCCTCCTCCTCCTCCACCACCTCCTCCCCCTCCCCCCTCCTCCTTCTTCTTCTTCTTTTTCTTCTTCTCCTCCTCCTCCTCCTCCACCACCTCCTCCCCCTCCTCCTTCTTCTTCTTCTTTTTCATCACCATCATCATCATCATTATTATTATTATTTAATTCAAGACAATATCAATTGAACATATAACATTGATAGAAATCTGATGGACACTCAGGTTGGGTGAATGCATGGGCTGCTTAGTCCGAGCGAGCGATTAACACGCAGTCACCACAAGATGGCGCTAAACCTAGAGCTTCAAGTAGTAGCATGGAGAGGACGAGAGGTTCCGGAGTTAGAGTCTGCTAATTTGCCCCCTTTTTTCCGGATCAGAGGTATAAATATCGTGCTCCATCCTATAACATTATTATGAGCAAGAGACAGGAAAGGAGTAAGGCGAACAAGGGACCATATCTATTACGTGACAGGAAAACTAGAGGTGGATTAACCCAAACTGTTTCAGCAACTACGAAGGCTTCAAGTTAACCGGCGCTACGTCGGGTGAACCTCCCGGTGAGACGGCCGCGGAAGGAGCCTTTCTTCGGTCTACGTCTCCCCGCGAGCCCACTGACTACACGCAGCCCAGTGCTGCGGAGAAAGACAATATGGCGCCCCCAGCGACAGACATGGTGAGTCACTCTGAATTTGTCAAAATCACCGACAAAATTATTGACAAGCTCGACTTACTGAATGCAAATGTAACATCAATCCACAAGGAAATAGCTGAAATACGCGCTAACATGACTGATTTGCAGGCAGCAGTAGCTGATTCCTCAGCCAGGCTTACCAATATTGAAAATGATGCTCTGCCTAAAATGCAGAAAAAGAATGAGAATTTGGAAATGGATCTGACACAAAAGTTAATGGCTCTTGAGCTGCATGATCGCAAAAATGAACTTGCTGATATACGGAGTTGAGAAAAAGAAGGATGAGAAGGTAGTTCAAGTGGTGAGAAACGTTATGAAGAATTGGGATTCTCAAAGGAGGAGGTTGAGAAAATCTTCTTGCAAATGCCCATCGACTGCCACGTCGCATAGTAACGCAGGGGAATGAGCGGAACGCCGGGCGTGGTCAAACTGGGCATGACCCAATTATTGTGCGGTTTCTAGCTATGATGGACAGAGATTCGGTTTTGAATGCATATCAACAAAGAGCAAGAATGCGTCCAGTGACCCTTGAAGGTCAAGCTGCTGCCAGACCTGCTACCCGTTTCGTAACGGACCTACCTGCACCTCTCAAAAGAAAGAGATTCATGTTGGAGCAACAAGCGTATCAAATGAGGAAAAATGAAAACAAATCTACGCGCATCAAGCTGATCGGTACAAGTTTGCAGTTGGAATGCAGGGAAAAGGGCAACTTTAATTCGCCATGGCGTGCTGTGATTGGATGAAACGCGTATATAAACGGACATAAACTGATGCCGCCTTTGCCAAATGAGTTGTAAACGAGCTCTTTGAGATTTATAATTTTATACCGCACAGTTCAATAACGAAGGGAAATCAATGAATGACTCACTGTGCTTTTCCAACGTTTCAAGTTATTATGGTATGCCTGCCAAGATACCGATAAGGACTGTGGTGATGAATTTAGGTCGTCAAGATTGTGTTGGAAGTTTGGGCTGAACTGTACTAGGAGTTTTTTTTTTTTCCTTCTTTCTTTATTTTTCTCGCTCTCTTTTGGGGATAGCTATGTACGAACTGATGCCACTTGAAAAATATACAAGTGAACTTTTTAGAGATTATGTCAATAATGCTTGAACACTCTCTGGTATTAATATACATTATGAGTTCATTTATTTCAAGATGTAAACTCATTGATTTTAACCTCATGTAAAAGTACATAAATTGTACAGTATATGAAATGTTTTTGAAAACCGTTTACATTGAATATATTACGACTCTCGTTGCTTAAGATGAAAAGAGACAGGTGAAATGAATCAGTTTGGAAATGAGACGGTTGGGAAAGATTTCATTTCATACCTAATTTTATGACCACTTGTTATAATGTTTATTTAGAGGAAATAGAGTATGTATTTAGGTCAATCTAATGATATATTTTCATACTTCTGAATGAAATGGATCAAAACGTGGTCATAAAGAAATAAATGGTGTCCAAACTTTCTCATATGATATTGTCTGGAATATGGTTCATTGCGCTCTTAATTGATATTCGTGTTATTGTTAATTTACAATTTCTACGTAAACTACTTTAAAAAGTTGTACTATAGCGAATTGTATGACTGTGAGATTATTTAAAAAAAGTAATTGTTATGGTAAAGGTCTCCATATTTTAGAAGAAGACTTTTATTAGCAGTCGTCCTCTTTTTCTTTTCTTTTTTTTTTCTTTCTTTTTTCTTTTCTTTTTTTCCCTTTTTTCACAAGAAAGCTGTTATTGTCCATACGACTTGTTTTGTTTCTGGTTACTTATAAGCTACCCATTGAAATTAATTTTTTAGAACCTAAATATATAGAGAGAATATGTTAGAAGAGGTTAGTGGTATGGACTTTATAGAGTAAGGGGATGGAGTACAGCAAGTTAACAAAAAGTTACTTAAAATGGTCCGGAAAAGGGGGTTAGCTTCTTGCGGCGGGCCCTCGGTTCCTTTCGGTGCGCTATGATGCGTCCGTGTCTTTGTGTGTTTTGGTTAGTTTTTGTTTGTGTGTGTGTGTTGTGATGTTTTGTCTTTGTATTAGTGTTGTGTCTTTTTATGTTAAGGTGAAAGGTGCAAAAATGCTATCATTGGTACACTTGTCGATATTTAATGTTCAATTTAATGATCTAAGGACAAATGAGGTATTGATCGTATATACACGTATATTAGGAAATGTAATAATGCATGATGGATAGGAAGAACGATCTGTTGAATTTTGTTTCTTTGAATGTTAAGGGTCTTAGAGACGTTACCAAAAGGAACGCTATAGTAAAGTGGAGTAGACAGAGAGGAGATATAATTTTTTTTCAGGAAACTTTTAGTACAAATGATGTTGAGGATCGATGGGAGAGGGAGTGGAGTGGGGAGTGTTTTTTTAGTCACGGGACCAACCACAGTCGAGGAGTTTGTATTCTGATTTCACAAAAACTGAAGTTGAAGGTATTGAGAAGTGAGTGTGATTCAGACGGGAGGTACATTATTTTAGAAATTGAGGTACAAAACATAAGATACATTATTTGTAATGTTTATTTTCCAGTTCGAGAAAAAAAGCAGGAACAAATAGATTTTTTAAATCATTTAATTGTTCGCTTAAATAAATTCAATTTAAACAAATCCCTTATGATAATTGGTGGCGACTTTAATATGATTCGGAATTTTGAATTGGATATTTCAAGTAAAGGGAGTATTAGAGGTCACAAGTTTAATTTAGAATTCGAGGATTTCCTTGGAAGGTTTGATATGCTGGATATATGGAGGAAAAGAAACCTAGATACGATTCAATTTACTTACAGACAAAATAACCCTTTAATTCAAAGTAGGTTAGACTATTGGATAGTTTCAAACGAACTGGAGAAACAAATTGCCGAGTGTAATATTATACCCTCCATAGCTCCTGATCACTCTGCCATCCATCTAGGTTTGCCTTTGGGTGATAAAGGTTTTCAAAAAATAGGTCCATCTTACTGGAAGTTCAATAATAGTCTGTGTTTAGATGTAGAATATGTTCAATATATGAGAGCAGAAATTAAATCTGTCGTAGATCAGGGGAAGAAAGATATTACAGACGCCAGAGTCCTGTGGGATTTCGTTAAAATGAAAGTTCATGAAAAAACAAAGAAATATTCCAAAGGTAGGGCACAAGAAACGAAGGAAAACCTACGCAAATTACAGGGAGATATTCAGAAGCTTGAACTTTCATTGATTATTTCTCCAGATAATGATACCTTACAAAATTTGAAGTCAAAGAGAAAGGAACTCAAAGTGTTATATGATCAGAAAATAGTCGGGTTAAAAGTTAGATCGCGTGCAAAATGGTTTGAAGAAAGTGAAATCAATGAAAATTATTTTAAACAACTGTTGGCATCCAATCAGAAAAAAACATTTATAGACAAATTACAATTAGATGGTAGGAATGAAGAAACATCTGATCCAAAACAAATTTTAAAAGAAATTAAACATTTTTATCATAACCTATACTCAGAAAATGAAAAGATGGATAGGACAGATGATCTCTTTTTTAACATGTCTCACTTAAATATAAGTGAAGCTAGTAAGAAGTCGTGTGATGAGAAAATTACATTTGGGGAATGTACTTCAATGTTAAATAAAATGTCTTTAAACAAATCGCCTGGGAATGACGGTTTGTCAGTGGAATTTTATCGCATTTTTTGGCCTGATATAGGGAACCTTGTTTTGGACTCCTTCAATGCCTCCTTTGAGAAGGGTGAATTGTCCACCACACAGAAACAGGTTGTAATAACGGTAATAAAAAAAGAAGGTAAAAACCCTTTATATATTCGCAATTACAGACCAATTACCCTCCTTAATGTGGATTATAAACTTTTGTCTAAAGTGTTGGCGGAAAAAATAAAGAATGTATTGGAAGAGGTGATACATGTAGATCAAGTTGGTTTTTTGCCTGGTAGGAATATAGGAGAAGCGGTGAGAATTATCGACGATGTCATATTTTACACACAGGTATACAAGGTACAGGGTTTTCTAGTAACAGTTGATTTCGAGAAAGCTTTTGACACTGTCTCACACTCATATATGAATTTCTTACTGAAAAAATATGGTTTCGGCCCATATTTTTGTAGATGGATAGAAGTATTGTATAAAAATGTAGTTAGTTGTGTCATGAATGGGGGCTTTTCCACAGGCTATTTTGAAATAGGCAGGGAGTAAGACAAGGAGATCCCTTAAGTCCATATTTATTCTTGTTAATCATAGAAACATTAGCAGTGGTTATTCGCAATGAACAAAAATTAAAAGGTATTTTGATAGGCAATATACAGACGAAGATAGTAATGTATGCGGACGACTGTTCAATTTTTTGAAAGACACAGAAGATATGAAAATCTTAGAAAAAATATTAGATTCCTTCTCTCACGTATCTGGATAAAAATTAATAGGGACAAAACACAAATTATGAAGCTTGGTTCTTCTAGTCACAGTAATGAAAATTTGACCGGTATAACATTGGGTAAGATGGTTTCTCTGGTAAAAGTTCTTGGAATATATTTCTCTTTGGATATTAATGTTAAAGAAGAAATGAATTATAAGGAAATACTGAGCAAAATAAAAAGATTGTTAGGGTGGTGGAAGCAACGGGATTTAACACTTTTT
>JAVYIG010004400.1:0-17500 GCA_035222895.1 Strongylocentrotus droebachiensis
ATAGGCGGTTTTAGGAACGTTCTCAACTTGCATCGTCAACAATTCTTTTTCTTCAAATGCAGGAATCTGCTGAAATCTTTGCTTTTTACGCAAGAAAAGCTGAGGGCGAGAGAGCTAAAGACATTCAGGATCGATCAAAGGGACATCAGTTTGCTATGAAGGTAAGGATCTAATTTAGACTAGATGATTCAACTGATATGAATTTGGTGCATCTATTTATGGGCCTCTACACCATTTTTTGTCTTTACTTGCTGCGTTTGGCAAGTTGAATCATGTTTTTTTTTTTAAATTTTCAAATCATATTTTTCTCATAGATAAGTATCGGACAACCAACGTATAGATCATTACATTTTGTACTTGCCCGTACAACAATTTTTACTTTTCTTGGGCAATTGGGCAAGTTTAAGTGTTGAGCATTTCAAATCATCACTTTTATTTGGGAGCTCTCAAGAGAAATAAAAAAAAATTAGTGACAAGGCACTTCCAATGATTTTCTTGTTTTTTATCCACATGATCCCACCAAAGTTGAACATTTTCTTTCATTTAAAATATGTGTAGTCAGTTTCCTTTATGTTTGAATTGAATTACTTTAAAAAACTGCATCACTTCATGTGTTCCCACTTACACAAGGTTTATTTAATTATAAATAGAGCCAGGTTTATATACATAAGGCTATCGACTATTCAAGCAATAAAAAGGATTTTATTGGAACGGGCCCCATTCAAGTTTCTTTGTAGTTTGATTGGTGAACGCCGTTCTAGGAATCTGCATGTCTTTGGTGTTATTCATCCATTTTTCTTTGCTTCATTCATAAGCTAATCTAAATACATTACTAGCCATTGTCAAGCAAGTAAATGCAAAATATACGTGCCCATTTACTGATTTCACTTGCTCTAGACATTTGGCTAAATTGGTTTGTGGAGCCCCTAGTTTTATCAATACTGTAATTGGAATCTATTTTTATTTCATTCCATTTTTACCACAGATGGTTGATCACAAGGTTCAAACTCGCATAAGTAAACGCTCCTGCAAACTTCAAGTGAAGCCCATCACCTCAACAAAGGGTAAGTTGGTGACTTGAGAAATGCTGTAAGCCTAAGGCTTCACTTCTATTAAAAATATTCACTGATATAAACAAGATAAAATACACAACCAAATTATATTTTCTAATAAGACGTCTTGAACAGGAAGCAAATTAGATTTCCAGAAAAGAAGAAACGATCCAAGTGCTTCAGAGTAAGGATAACCTTTATGCAATATGATTACCGGTAATTTTGTTTTAATGTTATAAATATTGCAATTTCTTGAGTTTTTCATAACTTTCTTTATTTGTAATTTTGTAAATACAAAGATCTAGGTAAATACATTTTGACTCTACTTTTCCAGGTGTTCAAACAAATGTGTATGAGAAGCAAGTACGTCGCGCTCCTGTAATGCTGCTTGCGGATGCCAGCACACAAACTCCAGAAAGCTGCCAGAAAGAAGAAGAGGCTGAGATGGATGAATCTGACATCGAAGTTGAGTCCGACCCCGAAGTGGAGTCTGACCCTGAAATGGAGTCCGACCCCGATGATCCAACTTATGTTCCAGGCAGAACGAGTAGGAGCTTCGCAGATGAAGAACCGTGTAAAGTGTACGTTCATTAGACAATCCAGATAAAAAGAAAGTCCATGTAGATACTTTATATAAGGAAACTTAATCAAATAATTACATGCATTTAGTGTTGTAATGATTGTTTGTCATCATTGGAACTTGGAGGGCATATTTTTAGAATGTATTTTTTCAAATTAAATGGAATTAATTCAATCAAGGAAAATTTCCTCTGATTACATCCCCATTTCTCTTACACATTTAATATAATGTAAAATGATAAAATAAAAAGCTACTATCCATCAAACTTTACAGCTAAAAGCCACGTGTTTAAATGTCTTTCTGTGATAGTAATGAAAACTAATTATAGAGCAAACTACAACTTTACTATCTTTGAGTGTTTGGAATTCGGATTGAAATTTATCTAATTTATTGTTTATATTTTGCTACCTTTCTTTATTGGAAGTACTATTAATTTAATTATGCTTAATTTCAATTTTTCTGAACAGGCTGGTGCTGTGAGGCCTCATTTTGTGTAGAGCAGAATTTTAACAATTTGTCAGTGATGTTTAGAAACCTGACCATGTTTTTCTTACTTTACAATTTTTTTTACAGGACCCAGCCTGCAGACATCCTGGAAGAGGCAAAGTTCATTGTTTTTTAATCCAACTTGATGGCACTCTTCAAATGCTGTGTGAAGTGTCAGGCTCCCAATGTGACTGCCGAAAAGATCCAGCCCAGGTCTTTTGGTTCCCAACTGAAAGTCAGAGTGACCTGCCACAGTTGCAATAATATCTGGGACTGGTATAGTCAGCCCAAGATTGGAAACTTAAATGCAGGAAATTTGCTATTGTCCATGTCGATACTTTATGGAGGGGCCAGCCCAACCAAGGTGCTGAGGGTTCTAAACCATATGAACCTGAAGGTCATCTCCAATAGAACCTTTCTGGAGCATCAAGCAGACTATCTGCAGCCAGCCACAATACACATCTTTGAGCGAGAGCGGAGGCTGATCATCAACCGCATACCAGAAGATGAGAAGCTTGTCATCGGAGGTGATGGTCGAGCAGACTCTCCAGGCCATTGCGCCAAATATGGCAGTTACGTCTTCATGGACATGAAGAGGAAGAAAATTCTCGATATGCAGTTGGTCCAGGTGAGAATATGATCATAATTTCATGTAAATATATACTATTGATCATCTGATTTGTACCAAGATAGTACACATTTGTATTTAGAATCACAAACAGTATTTTGATGGCCATACATGTACCAGCTGAGATCTCATTGTTTCATTTTACTAACTAAACCCAAGTGACCTTGACCCCATCCCCACCTCAACCTGGTATAATAAGCACATACATTTTTTGCGAAAGTATGGCCTTTTAAAAACTTGAGTTGATGAGAGAAAAAAATTTAACTTTGAAAAGAAGTGCAGCTTTTAATAAATCTACTTTTTTTTTCCAATCTTTTTTCCTTCATTATTAGTATTTAAAAATAGTCATAGATGATTGCATACACGTCAAACTGAAACAAAGAATTCTATAATTTATGTACTTTGTTTCTTTTCTACAGAGCAATGAAGTAAGTAGCAGCAATGCTATGGAGAAAGAGGGGCTTGTCAGAGGTCTAGCAAAGCTCTCAGAGATGGGAGTGGTGGTGGGATCGCTCATTACAGATCGTCACGCATCAGTGGCGAAATGGGTGAGAGAGAATCATCCTGGGATCGATCACCGCTACGATGTGTGGCACATTGCCAAAGGTTAGGCAAACTAATATTGTGGAATTCAAGTTACCTTGCCCCCCCCCCCCCCCTTTAGACTTAATACTAAAAACAAAATGCTATTGATTCATGAATAGTGTTTAATCCTGATCACTTAAACATATTATTGCCTAGTAAAAATAATCACCTTACCATTGTAATGAAAAGGGCAATTAATTGTTTGTCTTTTATTTATATTGCTAGTACTTCATTATTCAATTCATTATCAAGATCAATGATAAGAAGTGATATAAATGAAGAAAAAAAAAAAACTTTGTCTGCCCTACCCTATTTTTAATGCCATTTCACATTTTTAATTTATATGCAGGTATCAAGAAGAAGATCACAGCGATTGGCAAGCTGAAAGATTGTGATGGTGCACAACACTGGAAGAAGTCGATCATCAATCACATCTACTGGTGTGCTGCATCAACACCCGATGGCAATGGCGACCTGATGGTAGCGAAATTCAAGTCGCTGCTCAGCCACGTACGCAACATCCATGAGCATGGGGACATTTTCCCAAGATGTGAGCACCCTGCAGACTACCCTGAGCGCCAATGGATGAGACAGGGTAAGTTATGTAAGAGTACTTTTAGTACATGATGACATAAATGGAACCCTGTGGTACCCTGAGGTACTAAATAAGAATCTGCCATTTTGTTGGATTAGTTATTTTATTTTCAAGGCTGTTCCCTGGGCTACCAAAAGTGTAAATTATTTTTGTTTAGTTTGCATTCTAAGGTTCAAAAGCTATTACTTTTTTGCAGGTCGCGTCACTGTACAGCGGAACAGGCAATGTTCGAACCCCTGCCGTGTTAAAACGTGAACTTCACACTGATGTTTATCAACAGCTATGAAATGGGTTATTTGCAATGACTTAATGCTACATTATAATGATATTGTATAAGAAAAGAACAAAGAAAGATTCATATCGTTGTGCTTTCATTGATATCATTTTGGAATTGAATTTGCATCGTCTCATTTCTTTCTTTTTCATAACTACAGGAACCAAGGTCTTTGGGAAGGTCTCTGAGCAGCTGACAAAGACCCGTCTGTTGAATGATCTCAAGAAGATGTCGCCATTGGCGCAGACAAGTGCAGTAGTGGCTTTTCATAGCGTTCTACTTTACTGGTGCCCCAAGATGCTTGCATATTCTTATGCGGGTATGAAGTGCAGGTGAGGAGATACTATTAAAAGCAAAAATGAAGAATCAATGAATTTACTAATAAACTTATTTTTACTGGTCCTATTGTGTCTTTATGTATTTACGAATTCTATATTACTTCTCAAAAGGTTAACTTCAAATAACATTCTCCTTTGCAGACTCCTTCTTGCCGCTCTGCACTGGAATGAGAATGGAGACCGGGCACAGGCAACCAAGAGTGACGGGACGCTACAATACCACGTCACTTATCAAAAGGCCAAGGAAGGTCGGCAAACAGTAAGCAAGGTGCTTACAGCATGCACATTTGGTAAGTGTTACATATATATATATTTTCATTGTATGGATATTCGGGTTGGTAATATATGTGCCCAGCTATAGCAAAACCCTGAACTTGTCGGTAAAAATAAAGATGTAGATGATTGATATCATTTCAAAGGTTTCATCACAAGCTTTGTTCTTTAAAAATGGCAAATGGGTGGCAAAGATATGATTGTTTAAATTTTGAATTTCATAGGTCTTTTACACACATTATGTGAATTAAAAATGCTGATTTCTTCAAAACATGAATTATTGACGAGTGCAGGGTTTCGCTACAGCCAGTCACATATTTTGGTTTATTATAATCAGGCCTGATAATTACCCAATTTAAACCGGTTCCCCGTTTTTAAATTTGTTTTCATTATTTTTTTTCTTATGATTTTACTCCTGATTTTCCCCTTATTCTGTCTATTCTTCCCTCCCCCCCCCCCCCCAATTTTCTTACACAATAGGGGAGAATGTTGTTAGATGCCTACCCCCCCCCCCCCCCCCCCCCCATCATCTTTTTTTTTTTAAATCAAGGGGGGCGTGGGTGAGGGGGGAACTATGACAGTATCCTCGTCTTTTTTACACAAATAAACACGTTTTTCCATAATACTGAAAAGAGAAATCATAAATAATACTGTGAAAGAAGGGGGTATAACAAGATGGGAGGTAGGTTATTTTACATGAAGAGCGCTTAGAGACTTCGGTGGCAAGTGCTTAGAGACTTCGGTGGCAAGCGCTTTATAAGTAACGTTTTTATTATTTTTATTATTATTATTAAGAATGAATTAATACATCAATATTTGTTTATAATAAGTGATTCCTGTTTGTGATAATATTTTGTTGTTTAATCTTCCATTAGGGTATGTGAACGTCCTCATGATGGAGACTCTGCGACTGGTCGCCGGAAAACAGAAGCTTCGTGCTGACATTCCCGAGCTGCAGGGAAAACCGGCGTTATGCTCAAAGTTCCAGCGTCCAGACAGAGATGAGGCAATACAGCAGGCAGAGACACATCATCGATACACATTCTTAAAAGAATAAGAGTACATTGTAAAGGGGACAAACGCTGAAAGAAAGACTCTTCAAATCTTATTGAATACCATGGGCATTATGACCTCCACAGCATTCCACACCTTTTTTCTCAGGTGTCCCCTTGTTGGAGAACCTGGAGCTCACATGCAATTTCACACATGGGACTACAAAGTGATTTTAAAAAAAGATAATCTTTATATTTTTATGCCTCCGTTACGAAGTATGTTATGTTTTTGGGTTGTCCGTACGTACGTACGTACGTTCCGTTCTCGTGATCGCGTTATCTCAAGAACCGACTGATGGATTCCTACCAAACTTTGGTCATGTACAGTATGTACTTGCTGAGCCAATGGATTGATTATGGGTTTCAAGGTCAAAGGTCACAGGGCTCATTATGTATGCAAAAATAGCTTGTGATCACATTATCATTAGAATAGATGGACAGATTACCATGAAACTCAGGACATGTATGTATCTTGCTGAGGCAATGAACTGATTAGATTTTGGGGTTATGAGGTCAAGGTCAAAGGTCATGGGGCTCATTATGTATGCAAAAATAGCTTGTGATTGCATTATCATTAGAACTGATGGATGAATTACCATCAAACTCAAGACATGTTTGTATCTTGCATTTGAGGTCAAAGATCAAAGGGTCATATATGTATATGAGAAATAGCTTGTAATCGTGATATTCTGAGAACCTGTTAATGAATTACAACCGAACTTGAATTTGAAAAATTTCTTCCATTTTGGTTCGTAAAATTTCTCTATGACGGAGGCATCACTTTTGACTGCCTGTAGTCGAAGTTCCATCTAGTTTCTGATGATTGAATGCATCTTTTCAGATTAAAATTACAAAGTTTTTGGTCCTTCAGGTAGTAACCCAGTCAATCATGAAAAATAAGTTTGCAAAATGTTTTCTGGTAATATAGACTTTATGGAAGTTACAGTCCCTCCAATAAATATTGCCATCTTAATCCGTAAAGTAATCTTCAACGGTTATTATGTCAACCGGGACTTTGAGGACTTTGAATGAATTTATTACCATATGTACATTATATGGCATACATGTATTGTTTTCACAACGTTTGATAGCTGTCATTATGTTGGTATTATCCAAGTGCATCTTGAATCAGAAACGGCATTTAAAATCATAGTTCCAACAAGCATGATATTGTGGGTACAAAGTGGTTGTTGGTTTCACACATTGGGACTACAAAGTGAATTTTTCGGACGTAATCTTTATTTTCATATTATTTCTGATGATTGAATAAGACAAAGTTTTTGGTCCTTCAGGTAGTAACCAAGTCAATCATGAAAAATAAGTTTGAAAAATGTTTTCTGGTATTATAGACTTTATGGAAGTTATAGTCCCTCCAATAAATATTGCCATCTTAATCTGTAAAGTGCAATTTTGTAATTGAGTTTTTTTTTTTTAAGAGCAAGCAGGCAAATCTTCAACAGTTAGTATGTCAACCGGGACTTTGAGGACTTCAAATGAATTTATTACCATATGTACATTATATGGCATACATGTATTATTTTCACAAAGTTTGATAGCTGTCATTATGTTGGTGTATGCATCTAGAATCGGGAATAGCATATAAAATCATAGTTCCAACAAGCACGGTACTGTGGGTACATTTGGGTGGTTTCATTATCTCCAGCAAATGTGAAGTTCCCACTTGTATGCATTTGTGTCAAGTGATTCCTATAAAATCATCAATGTAAATACAAACATGTGTATAATTTGTTCTTGGTATCTAATATAGTACAACGAATATTGATGTTGGTTATTTAATGAGAAAGTGGAGTTCTGGAGAGCGGTTAAATATAATTTGTGTTATGCAATGGTCGATTTTTATGCCACATGTTTGAGTAGTCCCATATACACCTTTCTGTGTACAGTGCTTGTTGTACTTTACCAAGACTGGGCCAAATTTCCTTAGTTCCTATCATTTTGATGACTTCAGAACCTTGCAGAGTTCAATGTTTCTAATCAATTCCACTCCATGACTTTCACAATGCAACCACATGACCTGAACTCAACTTTCTTTAAACACTAGTATTAGAGATGTGTATTTCACAAACTCTTTCCTTCTCAATCTTTTTTGGTCCCACTTCACTTGTCATTATCATCTTCCTCACCACTTTTCATCTTTACCATTTCATTATCATCATCTCAACCATTTTTTTAATCACACATAAAGCAATCAACATGGGTTTTCTTGGTATAATAAAGCCAATTAATCCTTACAGATTTTATATAACTTCAGAGGAATAGAACAATAACCAATCAAAACCTCAATTTCCCAGCTAGTCATAAAAGACAATCATGTTATAAAACCAGTTTGGAATTTCACAAGCAAATAATTTAATAACAATCGTAAGATTTCTGCAAAATAAAGATGGTAAGAAAACATCTCAACCATTTTTTTTAATCCCACATAAAACAATCAACATGGGTTCTCTTGGTATGATAAAGCCAATTAATCCTTACAGATTTTATATAACTTCAGAGGAATAGAACAATTACCAATCAAAACATCAATTTCCCAGCTAGTCATAAAAGACAATCATGTTATAAAACCAGTTTGGAATCTCACAAGCAAATAATTTAATAACAATCGTAAGATTTCTGCAAAATAAAGATAGTACGAAAACACGAGAACATCTAAATTTTGGCATTTAGAGTAAGGGGTAATGCAGAAATTGAACTTGTAAAGATACATGCTGTTGTAAGCAGTTGTAAGAAGTTGCAATGATTTAGAAGGCAGAACGTGTGTTCTGCACGCACAAATCTGATTGGTTAAAACGCGCAAATTGTCCAACTTCAATTAATTGTTATTGACAATATCTCTTTCTGCAATGGGCCTTGTCTGGTAACCTGCATTTTAAGTAAAAATTGCTTGCAATACAAACTTAATTATGATCATACAATCTAAGAAATCATAATACAAGTTATGCCTTATGGTAGAGTGCATATATAATTTTCTTGTATAATTTCCAGAGAGCAATCACTTGACAAACCATTCTAACAAATAAATTTCTTTTGTGGTTACATTTACTTTTGGAGAAGAGTTTTGGATTGGTTACTTAAATAATAAAAAAGGGACTTGTTAAAGTGAGATACAAAATTCTTCTAGTTATCATTTCTGACCTGCATGTAACAGAGAAGAATGAACAAACTTATTCAAGATGAGGTCCTTATGTAAAAAATCATGGATCTCAAAATTTTACACAGAAGTTTTAATTTGGTACAAGAGGAAGCTATTCAAAAATACACTACAAAATACTGCATGTAATTAGCGTCTGAATGTTACAGGTTTATTGCAGGTATGAAAAAATTGATCTTGTTAAATATGAAGTGGCCTCAGTTGTGTCCCGGTATAATGATTCCTCCCATCTGGATACCTGTCTTTCACCGAATACAACACACAGGCCGGAAGCTGCACTCTAATGTCCTTGCCAAGGTAACCCCAGCACCAGCGAACAAATTGCCGGTAAGCCACATACCGATACTTCCTGTTTGGAAGGAAAAAAATGGAAGAAAACAGAAAAATATACATTACTACAAGCAGGAGATTCAAAAACTGAAAATCTTCAATTTTTCTAGTTGAACTAATCTGTAGTAAAAAACTTTTCTGTCCATTTGGGAATAATTGAAATAAATAAATTTGTGTAGAATATGAGAAATCATGGATCGAATATCACATTTTGTAATATGTTCTAAAATGTCCACAAACTTTGGTCACCCCTTCATACAGTAAATTGATTTCAAGCACATGGCCACTAGTATACTGGAAGGAAAAAGACACAAAAACATAACTTCATAGAAGCAGTTATGTTTTTGTGTCTTTTCATAGAAGCAATCTAGAATAAATCTAGAGTAAATCACAACACTTACTCATTGTTCCTAGCACCGAATGATTTGGCCTGCTTGCGCCACTGTGCAGTGAAGTGATGCCATGCGATTAGGAGGGTAGTTGGATTCAAAATGGCAGCATTGAAGTCATCCGCCTGGGTGATGCACTGCACGGCATTCCTCTCAACCTCTAAAGCAACTTCAGGAATTTCGCGGCAGCACACGCATTCACCTACAGTGAAGGATGGATGTACCCTGCATTGACCACACTGGCACCTGAAATAGTCAAATTAAACACATAATTATTTGCATGAAGATGTCTATGAATATTACAAATACCATGAATTTGTAGTGTTTACAGTTTTACTATAAATACATGTAATGAGTATGGCCCTGAATAATCAAATGAATAAACTGGGATACCGGTATATGTTTTACACTATTGTAAAAGATGAGGCCCTGAAAACAACATATTTATTGGTCCATGAACACAATACACTCCCTTTACTTTAGTTAGGCTTTACAATTACAGAGACCTAGGCCTACTCATTTGTCATTTTCTATAGCTTAGGTTTTGCATATATACCTAGACTCTAGGCCTCATTAGAATTTAATTGCAGCCTTTCACTGTACTTGTATTAAAAATAGACCAAGAAAATGATAGATTTCTTGTCGATCTCGATAGATTAGATCATATTTATAATTCATAGTCTAGACTGCAGTTTGCACAATCCTTGTGACAATGTCATGACAACCACAAGCACAACTAACTTTTGTTTCAGTTACTAAAATACTCGTTTTGACATCAACATGTCATCAATACTGATCGATCGCTTTCAAAATTAATTCACACAATATGAAGAAAAACTACAACATATTCACAGCTTGAGTTTCATTTCTTAACTGACCAATTATTTGTATTAGCTGGATCTAGCCTGGTAAAATCCAAGTTGCCCGCACCCCGAAATCCAGCATCTCCATCGTCTGCAAGCAGACCGAACTCGTCTCCCGCCCGGCGCGCCGGCGGCTCGGGTTCGTGCTGATATGCTATCACTTGACCTGCACCAGCATCGACGCCGTCTTCTCCGAATTGTTCTCTTTCTTCCATCTCTCCTATATCCCCATTATCATCATCATCACTATCACTATCACTACTAGTATCACTGTTACTAGTTGTGGAGCTGTGCTCATCAACTTCGAATTCTAAATCGAGTAAAACCTCTTCTTCGAGCTCAGACATTTTGATTAGATATTTAGCGTTCGAGTGGCGTCTATACGTATAATGCGTGCATTTGAGAGAGTTGTGTGAGAGCTTGGGATCGCACTCTCGCTCATGTGCCCAACCTCCTACGTCACAAATCATACGTCACAATAGCGGGCCGATCGAGGGCGGAATAATCGGGTAGTAATTTCACCACTTTTAATAGCAGATAAGTCAATTCTGTAACAATTTTTGAAAACTAAATATGAACCATTAGAAAGATTGTAACATTAACTTTGCAATGATACCAACATTATTAAGATTAAAAGCCTTTTGAAACCTCCGCCTAGCTCTCACAGGATGACCTGCAATATCATGTTTACAATGAAATATTTTGGATACCAACATGTTACTGAAGCTCTTTTGAGTTTTTCCACAGTGCAGTTATAAGCAGTCACCTCTGTATGACCCTTACTTCCATACTCTTCCATTAATCTAATCAAAGTAATGAGTTATCAGCATATTTTCATTCATTTTTATCAGGCTTGGGAGATTTTATGATAAGTAGCCATATTATTGAGATGCCATGCTGTGTTCTAACATCAGAGGGTCATTGAGGTTAGGGTTAAACACTGTTCACACTGTCTGATTATATCGGTTCCATGCTGTCTGAATAAACCCTCCTCATTCAATTTGCTTCTCTCTCTCTCTCCCCATCTCTGTCTGTCTCTGCCTCTCTCTCTCTCTCTCTCTCTCGCTCTCTCTCTCTCGCTCTCTCTCTCTCTCTCGCTCTCTCTCTCTCCATCTCTCTCTGTCTCTCTGCCTCTATCTCTCTTTCCAAATCTCTCTCTCCCCATCTCTGTCTGTCTCTGCCTCTCTCTCTCTCTCGCTCTCTCTCTCTCGCTCTCTCTCTCTCCATCTCTCTCTGTCTCTCTGCCTCTATCTCTCTTTCCAAATCTCTCTCTCCCCATCTCTGTCTGTCTCTGCCTCTCTCTCTCTCTCTCTCTCTCGCTCGCTCTCTCTCTCTCCCTCCATCTCTTTCTGTCTCTGCCTCTATCTCTCTCTTTCCAAATCTCTCTCTTTCCGTCTCTCTCTGTCTCTGTCTGTCTCTCTGCATCTATCTCTCTCTTTCCATCTCTTTGTCTTTACTCCCATTTATTTTGCTCTTGCATTCTTTGAGTATAGGGCGCATTACATTGGCGAAAAAAGAAAGTCAACAAACTTCAAAATTAAAGAAACGTTTCTATATTTTAGAAAGTCTAATTCTGATGATCTGACAGTAACAGAAGGGGGGGGGGGGGTGGAGTGGTTGATTGCATAAGTCATATTGGATGTACACAATGCAAAGTAACAAAGGGAAGGTATGGGGGAGGTGGGGGTGCATGGTATCAGCTGTTCAAGAATCTTTTTCCTCTTTCCCTTTTCCCTATTTTCTTTAATTATTTGTGCTATTCTCTCTTTTTGCTGGCAATATGATTTAGGGGGTTGGGGGATGTGTCCCCTTTTGATACACCAACTCCATTTAAGCACGTCTATTCCAATGATCTACACATAGCTTTATTCGATACACTGTATTTGCAGTCTCTGATGCGACCCTACATGTACAGTATGTGTACCTTTAACCGATGACTGGTCTTGAATCCTCATTTTCCAAATGATTTGCCACCTGAGAAAGGGTTATCGAATGGTCATCGAGTGCACTTGTAATCCTACCTATTATCATCAAATATGGAAGATGATCGAGATAACCATGCACTGAAGCACATGTTTGCTTTTTATCCAGTCAAAGCTATATCCATGGTGGACTGGGAAGACTGGGTTGTAGGATCTGGTAGAGGGTTACAAAGAGCTTGATTTCCAGAAAGAACAAATTTTGTGAACGAAATTTGAAGAAATGAGGCTGGAAGGTGCACACATAGTTTACTAACGCCTTACTTTATCTATTTATTTAAGGTGGATGATTATCACCGTCATCATTTCTGTGACTAATATTACTGTTATCATCATCGCATTCATCTGTAAAATCACCATCACCATTATCATCATCACCATCATCGTCGTCATCACCATCACTATCACCATCACCATCATCATCACTATCATCACCACCACCGCAATCACTACCATCATCATTATCATCCTCATCACCACCAACTCCTTCCCTATCCCCACCATCATCATTGCTACCATCACAACCACTACCACGATCACTACCATCATCATTACTATCCCCACTACCACCACCACACCACCACTACCACGATCACCACCACACCACCACTACCACGATCACCACCATCATCATTATCATCCTCAACATCATCACCACCAACTCCTTCACTATCCCCACCATCATCATTACTATCCCCACTACCACCACCACCACCACCACTACCACAACTACCACACCACCACTACCACACCACCACTACCACCACTACCACTACTCCATTATGATACTAATACTACCACAGTCACTACTCTCATCACCATCACAACCATCATCATCACTAATACCACCACCACCGCCGCCACCACCACCAAAAGGGAAAGTCATTCCGTCCGTCCATATACTGGGCTAGGATGTTGAGTGACTGGAGGTTATTAGAAGTGAAGGAGAGCTGTGATGAGGCTGATAATCGCTAAAACAGCGATGATACGTGCATCAATTATCTCATCGGTTACAGAGCTTTCGTGTTTGATACATGCAAGTGACCAACGTGATGGCTTCTAGTAGTGCATTGTCCTTTACATTGACATTGTCAGGAATGGGATATTGAGCTACAATTTAAATCCTCAACTTGTATTTTTTGTTAGTATTATAGTTTATGGCAAGGTATACATTTACAATATACAGTGTAGGTTATCTGTTTCCAGACAGTCAGTTATTAAAAAAATATTAAAAAAACAGAAACATTTAAATTCCTTCCATTTCATTTGTATGTTACAAACTTACAAACCATGATAAAAAAGAAATGTTTAACAATTAACAAGCATATCTAATATTATATACCTCACTTAAGAAATCCAGCCATCTGATTGGTCGAATTGCATTCATAAACTTCAACTGTTCCTGTAAAATTCTCGGTAACCATGCATAAAACATTTCAATATTTTTAATAACCATGGTTACTCCATGGTTACCCCATAGGTTTACATGTTAAAAAATGGTTTGAGCGATGGAGGATACCTTATGTGTGCGAAGGATTGGTGAATCTCGATCGATCTTACCGACAATTTTATCTTGCATTGTTGACATGAAGACGAAAATAAACTTCCAAAAACCAAAAAACAACATCTGCCGATAGATCTTGATCTAAGTTCGTGCCAATATGCATTGCAAAAGTAAAAGAAGAGTCCGTATATGGAGCTTTTGCGAAGCATTGATCACACGCGAAGCCAGTTTCAATTCATTTTAATGTATATATCGTACAAAACTGCCAAGCATGTAACCACCGCGCGATGGCCGAGAGGTCTGAGGCGCTTACCTTAGATACATCACCTTTTGTACGCAAGAGTTCGAATCCCGTCTTCGACAAAAATGAAAAATATTTTTTATTTTTTATTTTTTAGTCTATTTTTTTTCGGCATATAAAAGTATTAATGACTGCTTTAATATTCGAGAAATAGTTGTTTTCATACGCTCTCGGGAAGGTTACAATTGGGCTATTCCCCTCGGCAAGCCTCGGGGAATAGCACAATTCTAACCTTCCCTTGAGCGTAATAAAACAACTATTTCTCTCAAAGCAGTCATTAATACTATACTGTAAAAGGCATATGAACAATAATAATTTTTTTCTTCTTTTTTCCCCATCATTTATTAATTGAATAATACATACATAAGAAACACAAAATTATATAAATTACAAAGAAAAACACATGAATTATACTTTTTTGTTTAAAATAGTCAACACTTTTTTTTTAATAGTTATATTGATTGTTCCACCTTCCTAATTGCCCTATTATATAAATGTTGATATTTAGATCCTTGACAATGACGATTCTCTGATTATTTTCTGAAGATTTTGTGAATTTCAAGTTTATGTTATAATGAAGACATTATTCATTATCCTCTTTTCATAGACATATAGGGAATGATATACATTGGTTAAAAAAATGAGGAAAAAAATGTTTCTTCACTTCTACTGGTATGAATGAGGAATTACTATGATGACAGTTGTCAATAGATGGCGCCAAACAACATTGTCCCAAAAGCACTTGCATTTTACTGTTTCTTTGTGACTCTCATACCTGTATGAGAAATGAAAACAAAAAAATAAAAATGCTGCTATCTATTTCAGTTGACTGTTATGTGATTACCAGTTGTTTGTTCCTTTTCATTAAAATGAGAACTGTTAGTGGATGTTTCACAGTGTACAGCATCCACATAAATAAGGAAAAGTTTTGTACTACAGATTTTTACTTTTATTATTTGCAATTCTAAGAGGAAGATTATTTCCTACTTTATGTCTTTTTATTTGGCTAATTAATAATGAAAATTGTTAAAACATGTTTGTTATTTTATGGAATTAAGTTAGAGTCTGATAGTCCAATGAAGAAAGGCAAACAAATGTGAAGATAAAATGAAATACACTATATTTGCCCCCCCCCCCCCAAAAAAAAGCCTGAAGTCCTGATTGTTTGAAATATTTAGATTTAAATGAGTATTACATCTATCATGAAATGAAACATTATTTATTTCTTTAAATAATGAAATATCAGCAACCAACTATATAGAAGATTTTCATGAAGTAACACTTTGGATTTAAAAAATCGCCACATCGACTATTTGATGAATGCATATCATAGGGTATACTGCATTTAGACACTAGAGGGGGCACTTCAAAGAAAGTTTGGGTCTCTCAACTACTCTCCCCATGGATGACAAAAAGCACCCAATCCCCTTCCACTTTCTCACTCCAATGTTGTATGTTTGGCATTCTCTCTCCCTCCATCTTCTATCTCTCTCTCCCTCTTCTACTTCTCCCTCTTCCATTTCTCCCTCCGTCTTCTCTCTCCCTCTGCTATCTCTCCCTCTCCTCTTCTCTCTCTCCCTCTTCTATCCATCTCTCTCTCCCTCTTCTATCCATCTCTCACTCCCTCCTCTCTCTCTTCCTCCATTCCTTTTTTCCCCTCACTCCCTTCCTCCTCTCTCTCTCTCTCTCTCTCTCTGTCTTTCTCCTCCTCCCTACCTCCTTCCTTTCCTCTCTCTCTCTTCTCTCTCTGTTTCTCCCCTCTCCTTTCTCCATCTCTCTGCAATTCAGGATATTTTATATTCTCTTTCTTCTCTCTGTCTTTCTCTTTCTCTCCCTCTCTCACTTTCCCTTTGTCACTCTCATCTTTTTGTGTATGTTTTTTTTCTTCATCTATATTGAATGTAAGAAATCAATTGTCTGCATCACTCCAGGGGGAGAAATTAAAAATTGATTTAAAAAAAAAATTCTCAGATTTTTCTTCATATATATTCTCCCCACAATATTCCTATCCACACCCCGATTTACACCATTCTATCCTTGCTACCTCTCCTTTCTCCATCTCTCCCCAATTCAGAATATTTGATATTCCCCCCTCTCTCTCTCTCTCTCTCTCTCTCTCTCTCTTTGCCCCTCTCTCACTCTTACTCTCCACATGTCACTCTCATCTTTTTGTGTTGTTTTTTTGCTTCATCTTTATTGAATGTAAGATATTAGTGTCTGCATCACTCCAGGGGTAGAAATTAAAAATACTTTTTTTTTTTAATCTCTTATATTTTTTGATATTCTCCCCAATATTCCTAACCGCACCCTGTTTTACACCATTCTCACCTTGCTACAGAAAGTAATTGAGATCTCTTTATCACATAGACACCAATCTACCCTGAAATTGCACACATGCATCTACCCGTGTTTCACTGATTTAATTTACTCTGCTAACCAAGCTCACTCCCGCTAAAACATCCATCCAAACCATCGCACTCCTCCAACCACTCGGTACATTACAGAGATAGCACCAGTCGTTGTAATTTGCAGACAATTGAATTCATTCTGTCTATTAGGGAGTCGTAAAGTGCGGCATCGGGTTTTCGGACATGTTTTTGATTCAATATTTGAGAAATAATTGGTGTGATTGACCATTATAGGGTGATGATGCAAGTTTTTTTTAAAGGGAGTGTTCTAGATATCCAGACCCTATTTTGAAGAGTTTTTTAATCTTAATATGTTGCTTTTAATGTTGTATCTTGACGAAGTTGTTCTCTTTGAAAGTCTTGATTGCTGTAATACCTCAAAAACACAATTTATCTTTGAAAAACCATGTCAAGAAAAAAATAAAAAGACCTGTGATAGGTAGAATCTGTGTACATGGATGACAACTGTGGCATGGAATGCCTTCAATATTACTCCTCTAGTCATATATTTTAAAGAGTAATTAGTAATAAATGCACAAGAAATGTTATTCAAGTTATTATTTCAAATTTTAACATCAATTTTTGACTATTATATTCTTTCATTGCTCTAGGCTTTTAATATATCAAGGGTTCGGTAACTCCATATTTTGCCAAAACAAGTATTTGATATAAAAATGTTCAGAAAACTGTG